>ML179788.1:0-17851 GCA_004369135.1 Dendrothele bispora CBS 962.96 | reverse complement strand
ATTCATGAAATAATTACCTAAAGATCTTGGAGTAAGGAGATTTTTCCAGGGAGTGGAAGTATGAATATGATCATCAGGTGACATATCATATACTCGAATTTTGGTAAATTCAAAGTCTACAATAGCTACAATCCAATGATGCTTGAAGAATATGGGAATCATAAGCAATGTCAGGGAATGATTTTCCCAGATCTAAAGAAAATAAAATCAGATACTGTCTAAACTTCAGCACAAAATAAAATACCCCATAATCATCAATCATTTGGAGGCCAATCTTTCGACGGTCCCTCACGTTGAGGTTAAATATCTCCTTGAAGTCTGAGTGATCAAAGCATTTCAGTATATATATGCCCCCGAATCCTGACATGATCATAAGCTTCAAAGTATGCATCAATGATCCAAGATGTTAGTTGACCAGCCCTGATATCCTGAATATCATCTTTCTCAAGCTTGATGTCCTTGACACAAAAAGTAGCACCACTGTCCATATTTTGAATGAATTTTTTCACCTGGATTGAATCAACAAAAGAATAGTTGGATTGGTGGCAAAGTGACTAACCCTGTCATGCCACAAATTTTCTGCACTCAAGGAATCATGTTGCAGACCACATAAGTACTTGAATCTCTCCATCAGGGTGGGCATGTCAATGTCATTCAAAAGTTTCACTTCAGTGTCAGTATCATCCTTGATCAAAACTAACTTAGAATTGTGTCTCTGACTTGGATTTTGGTTAATCACATACCTTGCCAGCAGTGTGGATAATTTCAGTATCACTATCAGAAGTCCAAGTAGGTGATTTCCTATTACGAGGCTCTGACTCGAGTGTATTGAGAATTTGGGTTGATATTTCTAGTAAAATGGCAGAGACAAATTTCAATCTTTTGGGTTTTAATGTACACCTTGACTCACCCTCTTCATTTTGGACTATTTCAAACTCTCGATTACTGTCCAAACCCTTCCAAACCCTTCGCTCTTTGGCAGACAGCTCTCGTAGCTCAGACCCATCAATGAACCCTGCTTCTGTTAGACTCAAGACTGCCATCAGCTGTTTCTGTGCCTCTGCAAACTGTAGCTCCTGAAACTTCTGCTGAGCCATATGTCCCCCTTTCAATACATAAATGACAGCATTGGTCCAATAGCCCAAAGGACAGCTGGGATTGGGTCCATACATCAGCTTTGCAGCACCTGAAGAATTGTACTGGCTATATCCAGAGTGCTGCATGCTGTCATATGTAAAGACAACAGGTGATTGACCTGTAGTTGGGATCAGAGTATGGCAGATAAAATGGGTACCATTGGAGAATACAAGAGCTGTCATCTCATAGACTATTCCATGTGACTCCCCATATTTTACTGCTAGAGGATGAATGGTTTTTTGGAAAGTCCCAAGAAGGAGATCCAGCAGATTCTTGAGGGAGTTCAAGCACCATGATGATTGGGAGAGATGTCCAGAATTCAAACTCTAGAGCATTTCCATGACAAAAATGAGTCTCATCATCCTCACCATTGAGTGTAGTTTTTCTCCAACAGTAGGGATGTGGCTCCATTCTGATGGCTTTCTTCAGCTGAGTGCACTCCTGCAACCATTCCTTGATCTTGCCCTGGTAATGAGCATGGGTGCTGGGATAGACATCATGTATACCAGTAGAAGGGCGGGGTTTCTCCACTCGGTAGTGGACAGAATCAGTAGTTGCACATTTCCAGATCCTCTGTTTCACTGCACCAAAGAAGTGATGATATAATGGGCTGGACATGATGCTTTGTTCAAACCATCCCTATAAATACATAAGTGAATTTCAATGAACTGTTAGAGACATCAACTTTGAAATCTTACCCATCCTGGTTGAAACTCGTATTTGGGATAAGGCAGCAGTTGATTCCCAGAAAGATACTCCTGGAGTTCATCTCGTAAGCTTTCCAGAGGTTGGGCATTCTGACCTTTACTTGAGCCAGGAAATGCAGATAGAGGCCAATCCCTCCGAGCATTGATTGAAAGATACAACTGGAAGACATGTGATGGTGAGCTAGTTCCAATCTCCACAGATGCAAGTTCTTCAAAATGCTTCCAGACTTGTGGATGGAGCAAAAATGAACAGAATATTGCTTGAAGAGAAGCATCCAACCAGCAGGAGTTTCGATTCCAAGGATAAGAAGGAAGCTCTTTAATCTTCTTGATGTCAATGGAGTGACTGCAGTTGGAGGACAGCGTGGTCTGAGACTTGGAAGGGGAAGTTATCTTGCTGTAAAGACTCGTTGTACTTGATGTTTTTGGACCAGTTTTTGGATTGTCCATAGACTCCAGAGTATTTTTGCAAATCTTTGAGGGAGAAGGTGAGAGATCACTGTCTGATCCATCCACGAATGAAACCCGGCGCTTTCTGGCATTTGAGGAAACTCGAAATTCAGCCTTGGTATCAGGACCCCTGCCTTCTTTCACAGAGCTTCGATCACGTTTGAATGGAGATGACACTGGAGTTTTGATTCTTTCCTTCTGAAAATAGGATGTGATGAGGTCCTGTTGTTTTTCATGGCGTGATCTCCCATATCGGATTGGTGCTCCCACTATATCAAGTTTGAATACTCAAAATGTCAGATCTGAGGTTAGAGAGCCAATCACTTACTAGACTCGAGCCAGTCGCTCGCAAGAGTTGTGATGACAGTCGATCACACCGTCGGTGAAGCGACTGGAACAAAATCCGGCACTTTTGGCAGAACGGCCAAAAGTCACGTGGTTGTTTTGACTTAGCCAAAAAACCACCATCCTCCTCGTAGTACTGTCTCTGTTTCTTCGATGTATGCTATCGCAACTATTGTAAAATCTAAGTATACAAAAATACAAGACCCACCATGTTTTCAAATTTCCAAAATATGCTTCCGTTCCAGATCTACAGCTGCGACAGTCTCCTAATTGCACCAATATCTCTCTCCGCTTATCTTCTAAATGTCCATGTCCCAGCTTCGCACGGTTGACCCATAAAGGCTGAATAAAGCTCGAAGAAACCTATGCAGTCTATTTGGTATACCCTCCCTGCGAGAACATCAAGAGGAAGCCGGTCAAAACTTGATCAGGGGTATCAATACCATGTATGATGTACCCACTGGCGGCGGGAAAACTCTCGCATTTTATTACCCTCTTTTCTATCACTGGGAGCCCGGAAACATTGACTCCGAATGCCAGAAGATTATTCTTGTCATTAGTCCTCTCACCGCTCTCATGGATTCCCAAGCCAAAGACCTATTGGATAGGGGTATTCCAGCCAAAGCCTTACATGGGGACAACAGTAATTACGAGGATCTATTACAGGTGCGTCCTATCTTTCTAACATTATTTTTTTTATATCTTAGTATGTATACAGCAAACCGGTATTGATTCTCATGCTCAAGCCAAATACTGAATGAAATACCGAGTCATCTTTGTATCTCCGGAGAAAGTCTTGTCGTCTGAGTTCCACGAAAAGGTTCTTAGGAACAGTGTTTTCCGAACTAATTGCATTTCGGTTGTCATTGATGAAGGTCATTGTATCATTGAATGGGGCCCTGACTTCCGGAATGATTATGATCAACTTGCAAAACTTTGTGGCCGTATCCCTAGCACAATTCCCATTCTCGTTGCATCTGCAACCATGCCCGATGACATACGTCAGTCTATCCAATTCAAACTCCGCCTTGGGAATGATTGCGTCCATGTCGCTGATACGCCCTACAAAAACGCCCAAATAAGGCTTATTTTGTAGCGTAATAGTGAAATTTGCGATAGAAATGGTGAATAAAGGACTAGAGTGAGCCCGAACTGCTAGTTAAAGTGCTAATAACTAGAGAACGCGTTCAAATAATAAGGATAAATGTTCATGAATAGAGAAACAGCTTATTCTGGCCATTAGAACCGATGTATTTGAGTGCCGGTAATGATATTCCATCCAAACCTATGTACTACCAGTCGAACGAGACTTGGTACTACCGTCACTACACTCTAGCACTATTGGTACAACTCAAGGGAACAGTTTCGAACGCGTCAAAGCCCCTATTCACGTCTGTACAATTTGGTTACCGAAACTATCGGCGATCTATAGTAAATGAAGTATAAACCTGACGCAATAATTAACGGATGTTCAGATTGTTGACTTCTCGACTATCTGCCGGTTGGTTATTGACGCATTGATGTAGACTATTAGTATTGCGATGACCGGCAGCAGGCTGTTGTGTTTTTCGTATACTATAACTGAACGAAAGTGGTACAAACTATATATCGATAGAATCCTGACAAGTTGACCTCTCGAACTATACTAGAGGGAGACTATCGTCAGTACTATCTCGAATAGATGACCGGCAGACGAGCTACAGGCTGAGAATAGTGTCGACGAGAGGTGTAGACAAACCCTATACCCAACGACCTACCGGTGCTGTACTCGTGGAGTACAAAGGTACTGCCGTCTCTCTAACCCTATACCCAAGTGAACGAGCTGAGTCATTGCAACAAAAGCATATGGCTACCGTACCTCTATAGATGCGACTATCGGTCTATAGATCCAGACGTTGATATACTATATTTTGGATACCCTAATGGAAGGACTTGACTTATATAGTAGCCCTTGAATATTTCTTTTGTTTTATACGAATATTTTAGATACATTTTGTTGGACATATAAACAAAATCTGGTACTGTACAGTTTTAGCCACACGTAGTATAAATACTGTAGGTTTGAGGCCCTACCGGCCCCAAGCAAAGTACGTCGAGTACACCGGTAGTGACCTTACTAGAGGATTGTTGCCGACAAATAGACAGAAAGCTTCTTATTTCCAAAGTTCACTCATCTGGAGTATAAGCAGAAAAATACGTGGTTGTAATAATAAAGTGTTTTCTGATAACAAGTTGTGTGTCTTGAATATTGAACCAAATTGAGTCTGTGTCTGTTTGTGATAGTGCTTGACGATTGTGGTCTTCACTTATATTGATTGGACTTGTGATATTGTGGGCACTTGAGCCTTAAACTTGTGTTTTGTCTGAAAAGACTTTGTGAATTGCAATACTGTGAACTTGTGTGTGTGTTTTTGTGTCAAGTTTTGAACCCCAAAGCTATACAAACCCCAAAGGTTCTACTGGTCAAGTACAAAACTTGAACTTCAACAGAGTTATACAGTGATTTTATCATTGTAGGCACCCTCCCAGAGGCACCATCTTAGGTCCCCAAACTCCTGTCCAAATTGAACCTAAGGGTATCCATTCCCCGGAAATTCCTCAATCACAGGAATTCCCCAACATTTTTCTCAGGGAATTCCCACAAAATGAGACTTTTTTGCAAGGAATTCCTCAGCATTGTGACCAATTTTCAGGGAATTCCCCAGTATTGTGACCCATTTTCAGGGGGTTCTTGCAGTGGGACCTTGAGAGACATGGAATTCCTTCAGCACACAGGAACTCCTTGGGTCCCAGGGAATTCCCCCATTACTCATGGAGGAATTCCTTCATTCCTGTTGAACAAGGGAATTCCTTGTGGTAAGGAATTCCCCAGGGTGAATCTCCCTTTTGAAGGAATTCCTTGTAGCAGGGAATATCTCAAGTCAAGATTTTACTAGACACGGAATTCCCTCCCACAGGGAATTCCCTCCTCACCTTAGCAAGATCAGGAATTCCATCAAAATCTATAGGGAATTCCCTCATCACCTTTTATAAGTCAGAGGGAATTCCTTACATTATGGAAGTGGGGAATTCCTCCTCCATTTTTCATAAGTCACAGGGAATTCCTTGGATTGGGAACAGAGGGAATTCCTTAAACTCTCCAGGGAATTCCCTCGTCACTTTCTATAAGTGATGAGGAATTCCCTCTCGTAGGCAGTTAGAGAATTGTCCCAAACCACCCTATTGTTTTCACTTTTTTGCATCATGCCAATGGCGCGAATAGGTTCTCCAATTCAGACCAGTAGTAATTCACACAAATGAAATGAGGTAAATAATATATCTATTCCATCAGGCTATATATACAAGTACAACATGGAGAAATTTGAAAAACTACTCCGTGTACATCTATGTCGTCCTAGACGACATAGACATACACGGAGTTCAAAAAAAAAATCAATCCGTCAACCTAAAGACAATCTGTGTATCCATCATGGTAGCTTGGCATAGTGCTAATGCCCTCTTGCGAGTTTCCCACAACTCGCAAGAGTCCCCTGGTTCGAATCCCGGGCTACTCAATGGAATTCCTGGATTTGATGGTTTTATCTGTCGTTTCCTTTTGGATTTCGTTCCTCCGTTGGACGTCTCATTCCAGTCTTTACAAAAACTATGTCGTCCAAGACGACATAGACCTACACGGAGTATAAGAAAAACCAAAGTTGATAAATGTGCGCTAAGCCTTAATTGTTTATAACAAATCTTACAGTCTTTCGAAGGTAAGTTAAACAATTGAATTCAAAATTGTACAAGGGTTCCTACAAGGATTTATGCTAGTAATACACTAGAAGTCGTAGGGAGGTAATGGAATTTTCGTGACAAAAAAAGAATATACGTTTCCTTTAATGAGGTAGATAGAATTGTTTGGAGCGAAATGAAGATAAGATAAGGCATTCCTTACCCCCATTGAGAGTAGAAAGTCATACAAAACTCACAACAAAACAAGCCCTGTTCTAATAAACCTATTTCTTCTGAATCCTCTTCATATCTTAACGGCTGTACGACTTTTTGGGAGAACGGGGGCGAGCAGTAGATGATGCAGTAGTCGGTACGTCCCTATCCCCAAGCCGGTTTTTCTTCTTAGCCTGACCCTCCGTCGAGTCCTCGGTCGCCTTCCGCTTGCCCTTGCCAGTACCTATTTCCTGACTTGTGGACGTGGTTTCCAAACGAGTGGTGTTTCGATGAGCAGCGACAAAATTGCTGACCACACTACCAGCATTGGTCACAATCCGATTCGTTGCTGATGTCCTGGGTTGGGCCGCTTTATTTGAAGGTCCCGCTACGGCATTCGAGGTAAATGTCGAACGTTTCAAGGCTGTGACGGGTTCGGCGGTATTATGGAGGTCAGTACGGGGTTTCGGCGCAGGTAGTTGTGGTGGGGGAGCAGTCAGATTGGTGGAAGAAAACTGACGAAGATGTGTAGCCGGGCCCGGAGTCGAGACGCCAACGCCGTTGTCGTTGTTGTTGTTGTTGCCCTTACTGCGATCCCTGTCGTTGCCCTTGATTTGACGAAGGCACGCCTTCGGCTTTGGAGCCGGAACAGTATCCTTCTTGTTGTTGCTACCATTGTGATTAGACTGACCAAGACGTGCAGCCGGCCTCGAAGTTGGGACGACATCGTTGTCGTTGTCGTCGCTATTGTTGTCGTTGTCGTTGTCGTTTCTTGTTTCTTGGTCAGACTGTTCACCGTCGCCAAAAGATTCCGAAATAATGTCCTTTATAGTCAGTATAACGTCATCATTTTCGTCGATGATTAATGGGAGCGGTCCTTCATCGACAGTCCCTTCGTTCTCTTCAGCAGTCCAAGCCATGATACGGGGGCCCATGTATTCCCCATCAATGATTTCCTGCTCCTCTTCCGTGCGGTCCTTCTCATCCTTGGCCAGCGCATTCCAGTATGCCATTCTAGCATCCATCATACGTTGTAGCAACGGCTTCGACAAACGTTTGCTGTGGCCAATGTGACCATCACGGTGTCGTCCAAGGATCGCCAAACCAACAGGCCAGTCGATAAGCCGAAGATGGTTCGCGTAGCAGAATGTCTTCCAATCAATCCAGTGCATACGAGAATGAGCCCCTTCAGTCGCGAGTTCTGGAAAAGAAAAGAAACGAGATTTAGTAGGCTCAAAAGAGGACACGGTCGAGATAACCACTCACTAATGTCGTAGCCAAGAAGTTTCGAGACCATCTTCCGCAATGCCCCAAGATCGCTCCGTTTGCTTTCGTACAGCATCCGTATCTCGGTGACCATGGGGTCCTCTTGGTAGGCATCCGTGTTGTGGAGCTGGCTGCGAGCTACCACGAACTGAGCTGTGTGATACTTGAGCCGCTCACTCCAGGCAACTCGCTCTGTTTTCATCACCAGATCGAACTCGGGGCTGTAGCCGGTAACTTTGGAATGATTGGAATCGTTGAGGTCATGAATCTCGATATAGAGGATGAGGTCGTGGGCGTCATAAGCTACGCGGCCCTGTGGGTCTATTAGTCCCGAAACAAAAAGAAATAAACCAAGGACGCACCAGTTTCTGACATTCTTTGATTACCTTGTTGATTTCTCTCAGAGAAGCACCTCGAGCTTGTTTCACTTTGTCCATCTGCTCCTGGTCAGTGTTCTGATACCAATCAACGTACTCCCGCAATACAACTCGTCGGAGGTCGACACGTTTCCATTCATGCTTGAGTTTGGACTTGAGCTCTTTCTCGTAGGCTTTGGCTAAACGCTGAACAAAGTCGGCCTGTGTTTCTGTCAAACGAAGCAGTGACTATCAGACACGATAATTCTATTACAATCCAAGACAGTACCCACCATGTTCAGTCTTCGCCCAACCTTTCTTAATACACATGTATGCCTGGAAGCAGTTCCAAGTTGAGTCGGAACGTTTGGTTGTGTAATTATAACCACATGCGTCGAGTAGCTCCTGTGGGCGTTTCCCAAAGCGACGACCAAGGGAATAAACCTGCGTCATGAAATCATACATAGCCTTGTCAAGTTCCACCAGACATTCATTGGGAATCGGGCCCGCCTTTTCGCTGTAGTCCTCAGCGTCAGGCTCATAGGCGGGATCATCGGGGTCGTGAACATAGTCCAAGTCCGACCCCTCATACTCGCCGTCTTCGAGGGATACTGGACTTTTCTCGCCCATTTGCGTTTCTCTACCTTTGCCCTTGTTCTTCTTCGGCTTCTTCGGCTTGTGCTTGTCGATTGTCTCTGTACGCGTGGTCGATGATGAGGTCCGCTTTTCTGGACCGGCTCTTGTGGTTTTAGAATCACCAGACTTCTTCCCAGGAAAACGAGCGGAGGTAGAAGTGGTAGCGTGACGTAGATTGTCGGAGGACGCATGGGAGATACGGGGCTTTGAAGTGGTGGAGTGATCGTTGTCGGGCAAGTAATTATCCTCTCCCTCATCCTCCTCATCCGAGCACTCAAAGCTTACTTGCTTCTCTTTCCCGGTGTTGATAGTGCCTTGAGTAAACTCGCCGTCACTCAAAAGATTTGACCCTGCTCCGTCCGCCAGGTCATCATCGAACAGCTGCTCCGGAGGAGGTGGAAGATTATCATTTTCACCAGTGATGTCATGAGTGTGGGTTGGGTGAGCATCACGAGGGGATGAAGGAGGATGAGGAGAGTAAGCAGCGTGAGATCGAGCATGGCTACGTTGCTTCTTAGTAGAGATGTGAGTTGAGTCGGCCGCAGAAACAGGTGAAGGAGGATCTGGAGGAGGAGCCAACGCCGAAGAGGTTTGGGGACGACTCCACTCAGCAGCAGCAGCAGCAACCGCTTCAATTCTCTGGCAAGAAGCTTTACTCCCGAGAGGTACTTTACTGAAGTCTAGTGTTCATAGTTAGTAATATTTCAAGATCATCAGACAAAAAGAACCCACCTATGCGCGGAACACTGGCTCGCACACTTCTACGATTGCGCGATACCTTCTGTTGTGCTCCCTCATCTTCCTGAGTTGTAACAGACGTATCCCCGGCTAACTGTTGGATACTTGTTGAATTGATTGATGAGGGCTGAAGTATCGTGTTTTTGGAGAGCTGGTCATCTTCGCCAAAGGCTTCCTCTGGAAGAGAAGCGTTGTTGGTGGATTCACCGAGAAGCACATCATTAGCAGTAGCCCCCGACTCCTCCCCATCGACAGGAGGAGTTGGGAATGTTTCACCCGGAGTGGTTGATGAGTTCGCTTGATTGGCCGCGGGCGCTGGAATACAACGTCTAGAATTTGATCGGGGGTTGACGTGAACGGGAGGAAGCTCAACGCAATCTAAATGTTGAACCTTTCGAGTTCGAAGACCCATCTGGGATTCGGCTTCTTCTGCGCGTTTCCTGGAGCGCGTTACAGCGCTTTCGGAAAACCTTGTCCGAAGCGAAAATTTTTTGATATGAGCTATCAGCCCAATAAACTAATTCCCAAAATGGAAGTGCCTTGTGCCTGAAATCTCCGGTAAAGTGCAGTGCACTACAACTGATATAGATATGGGCTGTGTGGCTGAGTATAGTAGATATCAATATATCAACAATAAGATCACTCTAAAAATAAAGCAATCTCAAAGCCAATACACCAATGAATACTAAACTAATCCTCAATATGTAGTGTATGCGAGCGAGTCTGGGGTTCGGAGACAGAATCCTTTTGCAGCAAACACACAAAACAACAGTGAAGCAAAGTTTTAATCAAGTCTGGAGTTGAATATTCTAGTCACGACTCAATATATCAACAGATATCTAAGTCTAGACAAATACACAAAAGTAAATGTGAGGTCTATACACTCAAGTGAATGTAAATGTGATAGATTCGGTTGTGGAAGTAAAGGTATCGAAGATGATAACCCCGCAATACAAGTCTGAATGGCTTTCGAGGCGAAACAGGGGGCTTGTACTACTTGAAATATATCTGAATGGCTTTCGAGGCGAAACAGATATATAACCAATGAAGAAAACACTTAATAAAGTATCTCCCCGCAATATAATCTAATGGCTTTCGAGGCGAAAAGACTATATTACTTGCTGACCAGTGCGAATGGCTTTCGAGGCGAAACCACTGATTCAACCAACAGTTCAGAGTTAACCAATTTAACTTCTGAAAAGGCACAAAGTAATCACCAACGAAATTTATACTATTGAGCGGAGAAATTGAGTATCTACAAAATCTCGTACTCTTCCGGAGCCGACTTTCGGGTTAAACAAACTTTTAAACAACAAAGGTATGCTTTTATGATACTGGAGATCTCCTCCTGAATCAGCTGTCCTAAGTGCGAGCAAGAACCGTACTACAGTCACTGCTCACTACCCCTGGGCCTTTATTTCTTGCACAAAAAAGATAAAGATAAATGATATGTTTGCTATATAAGATCTATTTTCTTTCTCAAGCATCAAAAGTATATGTTTGCCACTCAAAATATATTTTCTTTGCCACTCAAGATCCTTTAACTTTCTTGTGCCACTAAAACAAAGGTTTGCCACTCAAGAAAGTTTAACTTTCTCAAATGACAAAGGAAAAGTTTGCCACTCAACATTGTTTAACTTTCTTGTGGTTGTCATGGCAACCCCTTTGTTCTCCACAAGAAAGTTAAACAATCTCAAGTGGCAAATCATTCCTTTGTCATATGAGAAAGTTAAACTTTCTTGAGTGGCAAACCTTTGTTTTAGTGGCACAAGAAAGTTTAAGAATCTTGAGTGGCAAAGCAAATATATTTTGAGTGGCAAACATATACTTTTCATGCTTGAGAAAGTAAATGGATCTTATGTGGTAAACATATCATTTATCTTTAGCTTTTTTGTGCAAGAAATAAAGGCCCAGGGGTAGTGGCTGTACCTAGTTGTATTTACTGCCCTTTTATATGTACAGAGTAAAATGAAAATAAAGAAACTATTTTATCTAGGAGATCTACAGTCCTCCTACTATATATGGTATGTAGAAATAAGCTCTCGTAATTTACGTGCGTGTCACAGTCCGTATATAGAAACTTTGTTACTTATTTCGTCTCTCTAAAGTAATTCTTTTAAGTCTGTACTTGTTTCTTTAATCTAGATTTATTATCGCGCCTCCGTGTACTGGCCGACGAGTCATCTATATTGACAAGTCCTGACTCAATCCTTCTAATATCTGGACTCTCATTGGTTGAGAGTCATACTCTGTCAAATTCTGTCATACCGGAGCCCTAGGCGGGTCTGCGGATAAATTTGCAGTATGCGGCCAACGTCGTCATACCCCTAAATCTAGTCATAACGAGTCACCGGTCTATCGGACGACGGACTCCTATATCTTTTATCCTGATTAAATCAAATAAGTGGAACTTGTTTCTAGAAACGTTCCTCCGCCTCTCTGGATCTGTTCTCTGTAAGGCACGCGATCGTCGCAACCGATCATCGCTCTAGATTCTAATTAGATTTAGACTTTAGACTTGACTTTAGTCTGGACTCGAAGATAATTTTGGTCTGGAGTTAATTCTATTCCCTTGGATCAGGACATAATTATATTTATATTAGCCACAGTGGTGTCAGCCACTTCCCCTAGGTCTGGAGGGCCTCATTCTGTTTTACTTGGCAAGGTCCAAGCTGAAATGCTTAGCATAGACCCTCATAACTAGATAAATCAATTAATCTACCATAGTCATGTAGTCACTTCTATCATCTCTGGATACGATTTTCCTTGTGGAACAAGTCTGGACTTAATATGTATTGACTTAATACAATTATTCCTCTTGACTATCAGTCTGGGACTCACTATAGTCCTCTATTTCCCTTATTACTAATACTATAGACATTCAGGATTTAATAGTAAATCGCGAAAAATCTACGGTATTGATTTTCTAGCGTATTATCTCCCCCACACTAAAATAAAGACCGTCCTCGGTCTGGAGGTAACCCTTATTTTAGTGTCCAAATCAACTCTAGAGTCAAATCAAGTCTAGAATCGATTTCTCGATTCCCATTCTAAGTTTGAATTGCAATAAGGTTCCGATCTTGTCCGAACTTAATTCTCTTCACTCGTGAGGCTTCTTGTTACGTTTCACATTCTACATTCTTCATCAAGAATTTTCTAAGTCCCGTTAGGTCACGTGTTCTTCTGTTTAAATGATTCCTTAAAACAGGGACTCGACAAATTTCTTTCTAACTTTCCCTCCTACGTGTATCACATCCTGTAACACCCTTGTAGATATTTCTTTAGCATGCCCCTCTCAATTGACGCGTATTCCATGGTTTATGACGCGTCCGAACGCGTCCGCCAGACAATAGCCCCTCACTGGAGTGATATGGCTAAAGGTAAAATCTCCTGGACGACCTGCAGGACGTTCCTTTCGACGATCGAGAGCGACTTGCAGACCCTTTCTTTGGCTGCCGCATCCTCTGAGACGCCCCTTCCTACGGTGCATATGATGACCGTCTTAAACCTCGCCTCCCTCGCTTTGATTCCTGACGACCAAGACCTTCCGATCTGGGCGTTGGACCATCACCGAATTAACGATTTCAAGAGAGTAATTAAGGTGCTTTTTCTCTTTTCTATAAGGATTTTTCTCGGTCTGACTCTTACATTTTCTCGTTTGAATAGACTGTGGCTGGGACTAAGGCCTTTAGTTGGGTTACCCCGCTGCCTCGCAACCAATATGGCGCTTTGCCCAATCCTGTGAGTCGTTATCGACTCTTATTCTTTCGATTCTAACCCTTTAATTAGTATGATATCCCTCTCCTGGACGATGAAGACGTTGCGCCACCTGTGGTGCCACAACCCGCTCCTTCTGTCCCTGGGCCTTCCCATACTAACATCTCTTCACCAAATATTAACCTAGACCCTACTGACAACTCTGGACGACAGTCGGTCGATCGTCAGATCGCCGACAAAAACATGGATCGCCCCAAAGCAAGACCGAATTACAAGAAGACGACGGCTAGGCCTAGCAACCTTCCCGGTGAACCTTTCGTCAAAATCTCCAGGCCGTCTGTCGTGATTCCTGTTAATGCACCCCCGAAAACTGTCATTCCCGAAGCTAGCACTCCCAGGCCCATTGAAGACAAGTCTGGAGAGGACGCGACTGCACCAGACGATCCTCTTGCCTTGCGCAGGACCCCTCGAGCTGCTGCCAGAGTAAGTCTTTCTCTTGTTTCTACTTATACTTTATTCTAATTAAGTTTCTTTTTCAAAAGAAAACCAATGAAGCCCTCAATGTTCAGGTTAAGAACTCTCGAAAGGTACGTGTCTAGAGTTACTCCTTGGTCTACTCTTATTAACTCTAGAGTTATTTCTTAGCGCCCTCGTGAATCTTCTCCCGAGGTCGACGACGAGTATAAAAACTCCAACGCCGATAGTTCAGATGAGGAATCTTTGGCTGTTGCTACTAAAAGGCAGCGGCAGTCCAAAGATACGACCACTTCTTCTAAAGCTTTGTCCTCAAAAGACGCCGGGCCCTCGAAGAAAACTTCTACTGCCAAAAACGCTGCAAGTGGATCTTCCAAGAAGACCACCGCTAACAAAGATGCCGGCAAGAAGAAACCCGCCGCCAAGAAGGCGAAAACACCAGCTCCTTCTAAAGTCGACAAGGGCAAACGCAAGGCGGTGTCTGAGAACCCCGAATCCGAAGAAGTCGACGCCGAGCCTCCTAAGGCCAAGCCCGACTACGACCTTCCCGGAAAAGTACGTTTCCTTTATTTTCTTTTATACTTCTATTATTTATTCTGGTTTTTAGGTGGTGGACAGTACCTTCCTCAGAGGTCGGATGGCGTTGGTTACCGCTGATCTCAAGAAGCTGGAAACTCCTCCCGGCTTTTCTGGACTTGAGACCCTCCCGTATCTTACTCCTGCTGAATACATCTCCAAGGACACCCAAAATACTCGTGTAAGTCTAGAGTTTTGTTTAGTCTAGACTCACATTGAATACTGACTTGTTCTTTTCTTTTTCAGCTCTTTCCTGTTAGACCAGGGCGTGCTGCTAGTACCAATGAAAAGGACTACCCGGACGTCTTTATTGCATCCCACCGGCTTGGTGCCGGTTATTCTGTCAAGGACCTTGTCGAGACAACCCGCAACATTGGTGCTGTCCGACAAGTCGTCGCCGACCACAAGATTGTGACCTGTGCTGCTTGTGCAGCCGGTACTCACACCAGAACTTGTGTCCCCATGGGTGTCGGTCTTCCCTGTGTCGCTTGTCGCGGCTCTGGAATTCTGTGCTCACTCAATTCCGAGCTCGATCGTCTCGAAGTTAGCAGCCGGACCGGGTATGAAGTGTTTGCACAGTGTTCCCCCGGTTTGTCAACTTCCTCAATTCATCTTTTCTTTAATGATTCTAACTGTTGTCCTTAAGTTATCGCCAACCAACTTCGACGGATCAATGCCACGACTTCGAACTTTGTGACCGCGTCTGGACTTGCCGACGCCATCAAGTTCAACCTGGGTTCCGAGGTCGCCGTACTTCGGAATCTCCTTTCTAATCCGGCATGAGTGTTTCATCAGTTGAAGGCCGCTAACCAGGACCTCAAAATTACTACCGAGTTGGTCTCCGAAATTGGACAATTGGCTGGTTGGACAGTCTCTTACAGTAGAACGGACATCGAGGACTTCTTGGCACAGCCAGCTCCTGCCGATGACGCCGCTTTCCATCCTGTTTCCGCCGCTGCTAGTGAGATCACGACCATCCCTCCTCTTAGTACTTCCAACTTCTTTCTCCCAGTAGGGAATAAGCCTACCCCGATCGATATTAGTCAATGGGCTCCTTTCATGGACGCTCAGAATCCAATGAGGCCAGCAGTTTACTCTGCTTTGAAAGCCGGGGAGCAATATCCCATGATCGTTCTTCCTCCCGAGGAGGGTAAGTCTTGTTCCTTCCTTTTATCTATTTCTCAAAGTCTCTAATCTGTTTCTTTACAGTGTCCGTAAGTGACGTTGCGGTCCCTACCGCGGTTCATCCAGGCTCTGTAAGCGCTTATTCTAGATTTCTAACACTTTTTATTTTTCTCCAGACTAACTCTTTAATCTAGACTTGCGACTCTCCGGTTCATGAAGCAACTCCTTCTATCGCGATGCCCATTCCGACCATCGAGGAGAGCCAGTCTCGAGACGACTCCTTTGACGAGGCCTCATCTAGGGACGAGGACGCTACCAAGGCCTTCGATCGTTCCATGATGTTGGAGACCCCGGAGACGTTCCTCCATTCGTAAGTCAATTTATCCCATAGAATTCCTTCTTTCCTTCATGTATACTCTTTTAGTTCGGTGCAGCGTTCTTCTCCACCAATCGAGGTTCTGCCCCAGGAAAAGGATGAAGACAACCGGGCCAACAACGACGACGAAGACGGGCCTGACGAACAAGACGTCGAGGAAGATCTAATGGATCAAATCGATTCTTCGCCTATCCGACCCTCGACGACTCGCTGATCTGGTCTGCTTGGGAGTATCTTGGGAAAATCCGGCGATCTTATTTGGACTCTTTTGCACGGCCTATGGCCATATATTTTTGTTGTATCACTTTTACACCAATATCGCGCGAACTTTTATGTATCCCTACACCTGTGTGTACCCCCGCAGCATAGTTTAACTTTACTTATAACAGTAGTTACTATGTCTGCTATATCTTTTGTATTGCAATGAATCTGTGCCAGCCTACGTGGCTGATGACTTGTGTTAATTCTTTGTGTGACCTAAGTTGAGTCCAGAGTCGATTGTCAAGATAAAACTTTCTTGTCCAGACTTGATTCGATCACTTTCTAATTCTACTCCAGACTTGAATCCTGGCTTGGAACCGCTAGTCTGGTCTCGATTTCTAGATCTACGATGAGTCCTAACTGACCAAATCTGTGAAACTTGTTAATATCTGTTCTCAGGTCTCTCCTGGTTATACGAAGTAGCGCAAATAAGCGACGTACGGGCTATTTCCTTATTCGATAGATCCGCAGATTACATCAATATGTACTTAGAAAAATCGAAAAATTCGCGGAAACTTCGCAGCCGTCTCGCATGCGTAGTACTCCTTCTCCCCATTCGAAAAATAAAGCAACTGTCCTCAGTTGCCTCCCCCAGATCTACATTTTCTTCAACGATTTATTCGTAGATTTATTCTTTATAAAATATATTCTTTTTATTCTTGACTTGCAGTATATAAGGTGGGTTCTTTTACTCATGATTCGATAGGTCTTCTACCGAATTCATTTCCCAAACTGCGTTCCAAAAATTTTCTAACTCTTTTCCTAACTGCCCTTCTTGCTCTTCACCTTGCTATCGATGTCGAGTTCAACAACCGCGACTACGATCGACGCCTTCGTCAAGAAGCTTACCGGCGACGTTGCCGATCTCGGCGAGTATCTCGAGAAAAACAAGTCCCCCACTGTCGTTTCTGCGGCTCTAAAAGCTGTCAGCGACACGCTGGTAAGGAAATTCTATTCTATTATGGTTTCTCTACATCGAATTTAACGTTTCTCTACATCGAATTTAATGTTTTAACAGGCTTCGACTGATTCTGCTTCTTTCGGGATTCTCTCTGCTGACGAAACCGCGTACGGACTTGCCGACGAGGCGATCGTGCTCCTCAACAAAGCTTCAAAACTTGAAGGGATTGCCCACTGTAATACCGTAAAAGGTGCTCGCGACACCTTCTTTGCTATGAAAAAGGCTCGGGCCACACGTCGCGCCCAACACAAAGTAAGTCTATACTTGATTTTCAAATCCAGAGTCAAATTCCCATCTGATTTTCTATTTAGAAAAGTGAAAAGGCCAAGCAAGCGGCTGACGACGGAGGCGATGATGTCGAAATTGTAACCGACAACTCCTCTTGTCATCATTGCTCTTCGGTATGTACACTTTCCCTTCTTTCTAATTTTTCTGTTGAGTCCGTTCTCAATTTTCTACCTTTTATTATAGACCCATGACCCTTCGAAGGAGTGCCCCTCAAAGTATCTCGGGAGGATCTCCAAAACGAAATCCGTAGGTCTTTCTATCTATCCATCAATTAATATTTGAATTTACTAAATCAATTCTATAGGCGGCGGCAACTCTGGACAAAGCCAAAAACAAGTCCGGTCCAAAAGTCGACATCGAGATCGACTCTGATGTCAAAATGAAGGATAATCCTTCTCCTTCTCAAGTCCAGACTCGTGCCAGCACTGTGAGCATTCCGTATTCTGAGGTTCCCGGGATGGATACCCAATCTCGAGCCTATTCTCGTGCTAACGAGATTCTCAAAAAGGCTGCC
>ML179787.1:0-51718 GCA_004369135.1 Dendrothele bispora CBS 962.96 | reverse complement strand
TTATAAGCTTGAAAGATGCAAACTTATTGTGTGGACATATGCAAAGCAATGGGTCTATTTCATAGCAATACCTTGCCAGTAAATTTATATCAATTATGTCAAGCAGATCCCTATTGACAACTTGTGATATATAAATACAAATAATTCCAAAGTATACTAAATAGGTTAAAATTATTTATACAAAATTAACTACTTATCAAATGTTAACTATGAATACGTAGCCAAATAACCTTGAGTGAGTGTTCGGAGATTGAGCTGGAAAAGTTCTGAAGAGTACCCATGTCACGTCACACTCAAAGTTCGGGTCGAAATCAAAAAGTTCGAAATAAAGGAAAAAGTTCGAAATGAGCATATGTCACATGTCACGCTGTAAGTGTGGAAACACTTACAGCAGGTTCGAAAAATGCTGAAAAAAAGGCCAAAGTGTCGGAAATAATATTTGTCCGTTTTGCACAGCATACCTTTCGCGCAGCATACATCTACAAAGGATTTTCCAACAACTCTAGCCTCCCGTCTCCAATCCCCCAATAACTCGGCCCATCATCAGGACCCAGTCTCACACCCAAATCACCCGCGTCCAACAAGTCCCCGCCTACAATGGACTGAACTCGGTCGTCATCGACAACACTCCGTCTGTGCGCAGTTCGAGTTCAAGCTAGGTCGATGAGCGTCTATATGCCAGCAACCGACCTCGACCAGCACGTTCATTTACTTCCTCGTCCACTTTGTTCATGAGTTCTCTTCATAAACAAGAAAGACCTCTTCCACGACTTCTTCCACTCCCACTTCCTCCTCCCCTTCTCGGTTGAGTCGTTTCCTAACCAACTTCCTAAAAAGGACATACTCCTTCCTCCAGCTTCCATTCGGAACCTCCTTCTTTGTCACTCCTCCAAGCTTGAAGGAACAGGTAGATAGATGAATTGATCGGGAAAAAAAATTTGAGAGAGTTTGAGAAGAGCGATATTCACCAGAACACCGGATATCGTGATGAGTTTGTTGGGGTTCGCGGTCATCATTGATTGAACCGAGATGCTTCGAAATGAATTTACTGACACGCTTGGTCTTTGTTTTTTTCTTCAAATTACTCGCCACAACTCGACTACTCGAAGACCTGGATAGACTCGGACAATAACAAAAAAAGGATCCTAAATCCCGCATCGGCGGTATTCTTCTACGGCCATGTCGATGGTGCAGGCGATGCAGGTCTATTTGGTGTGTATGATTCGATTGGAGAGTTAGTTAGGCCGGGTATGTTTTCTATTCGAATCCCGGAAGCCCTTTGAGTGTAATGTCTAAGAAAATTTACATTGATCGTTACTAGAAATCGCAACGAATTTAGCGTCGACGCTTTTGTTCGCTGGGCAGGTACGTGTTTGAATGAATTCTCATATATGCTTGAGTTTATTCACCTAATTAAAAACAACAAAAATCAGGATATCTAGAGCTCGTCTATCGTCACTACGCCAAACAGTTGCTGAAAGGTTTATTTGTTGGAGGGCTTCCGTAAGTCCTGTTGAAATTCGGACCTAGATACAAATAAAAGAGAGAATAAATCTCTGTCTCGTAGTAGTGAAGACAGAGTTGTAAGTACCTAGATACAAATAAAAGAGAGAATAAATCTAGGTATATAAGTATGATGAAAATAGAAATATGAACAAGTAACTCACCTCTGTCTCGTAGTAGTGAAGACAGAGGTGTTCATTAGTTAATAATGTGTATATATACTTAAACGAACAAAGAAAGAGAAATGATAAAGAAGAAGAAGTAACCGGTAAGTAACCGACAACCCCTATTCATGGTGTAAGTATTACCGTATTATACTCCAACACTCCTCCTCACCATGAATAGTGTAAGCTCTCCTCCTCGCATGGAAGCCTAAGTAAGACCTAACAGTTCTCGGAGACGGATAAAGTCGGCTTTTGAGTGAGATGATTTTGTGAAGATGTCGGAAATGTTATCAGTAGATGGAATATATTTCAGAGTAATTTCACTTGATTGTACGCGTTCCCGTAAGAAGTGATAATTAGTGTCGACGTGTTTAACACGATAGTGGAGAGAGGGATCTTCAGAGAGAGTGATAGCCGATGTGTTATCACAAGAAAGGATAGTCGGCTTTCCTTGCTCGAATCCAATTCCCTTCAGTACAGCTCGGAGCCAAATAGCCTCTTTCGCTGCCTCGAACCCGGCCATATACTCAGCTTCACACGATGATGCTGCAACGGTTTTCTGTTTCCGTGCGGCCCAAGATACGACTCCAGATCCTAAGTTAAAGCAGTAGCCTCCTATACTTCGTCTTGTGTCCAGGCAATTAGCCCAGTCGGAATCAGTGAAACCCCGTAGTGTCATGGAGTCTTTTTGGCCACCTAAAGTCAGTCGCAGTTCGCGCGTACCCTTCAAGTATCGAACGACGCGAATTGCAGCATTCCAGTGCACATACAAGTAATTTGTAAGGTACTGGGATAGCTGTTGGACGGAATAAGAGATATCGGGACATGTACCCACGGCTAAATAGATTAGACATCCAATCAAAGAAGCGTATGGAAGTCTATCAAGATCAGACTTCTGGGCCGGTGAGAGTTTATCGGTGTCAGGTTTTCTTAATTTTAAACCAGGCTCCATAGGTGTGTCGGGGATATTCGTACTCGTGGTATATTGACCGAATTGTTGAATAATCCGGTCGATAAGAGCAGTTTGTGAAAGTGAAAAGGTATGGTTGGTACGGTCGCGATGGACGGCAATTCCTATGCAGTACCGTGGTTCACCTAGTTCTGAAATTACCCATTTCGACTTGATTTGAGACTTGAAGCGCTCGGATTCTTCTTTTGAATTGGAAATAATGAGGAAATCATCAACATGGATTGCAGTGATAATTATTCCGTTCGAAGTTTTTCGATAATAGATGCATGGCTCGCATCCGAGAGCAACAAATCCCCACTCGAGCATTGCGGCGTGGAGTGTTTTATTCCATATACGCCCGCTTTGCTTCATACCATACAAACTCCTTTTCAATCTCCACACACAATCCTCTTGGCCTGGTTCACGAAAACCTGGAGGTATTTCCATATATTGTATCTCATTCTCGGGCAGTATGCCATGAAGAAAAGCGGTCTTCACATCAATCTGCTCGGCATTCCAACCCAAATTCCCGGCAATATCTAACAGGATACGCCAGGATTCCATGCGCGCTGTTGGTGAGGAGGTCCTATTAAAATCACGGCCAAAGATTTGTTCGTAACCCTTGAAAACTAATCGAACCTTCCACCGTATCGGCTTCCCATTTTCGTCCCGCTTGATTGTAAAGACCATCCGTCCCTTGTATATCTTTGTGCCTGCAGGAACTTCCGATCTTGGTATAACATCATAGACCTCATGATGTTTTAATGAGGCGGACTCCTCCTGACGAGCATGTTCCCATTTCTCAGAGTCACCAGACATCTGAGCCTCCTTCCACGTTCGCGGCTCATCATTTGCCTGAAAATTCTGAACTTCTTCGCATACGGCTTCATAAACCTCATGAATGAGGTGAATTTCATCCGGTTGAATTTCATTTTTCATGGCATCGGCAATGAGGGCCTGCAACTCATCAAGCGCAGAGGCATCTAGTTTCTCTTGGTCCACTGGGGGAACATCGTTTTGCATTGCAGCGATGGTCCTCTTCCTCTCTTCTTTTGCCGCTTCAACCCTCGAAGCGCTTTCTCGGACGGAATCCATTGCTTTTTGGTGCAGCGTCCGGCCATCAAAATCCGGATTATTCATTTCGGCTAGTCGGGAAGATCTCCGAGGTTCAAGCGTTCGCGGATTGATCGGATTTTTAATAACCGGCGGATCAGGATCAGTTGGTGGAGTTATATGAACAGGCGGATCAACGGGAACTGTCGGATCAGCGGGAGTATGATTAGATGTCTGTATATCAATTATGTCATCCTCCTCAGTGATAGGGGTAAATGGTAAGGAGGAATCGGGTTCAGAGTTAGTGGGATGTGAGCTAGGTGGTGGGTTTGGATGGGTTACAGGTGATAGCTGGTGGCTTTCGATGAACTGGACATGATACGATGTGATGATTTTATGACTTTTTCTATGGTAGCACCGGTATGCTTTTGAATTGCGCTCATAGCCAACGAGAACACATTCAATCGACCTTGGGAATATCTTGGGATTGTTAGTTTTGATGAGGACAAAAGCTTGGCATCCAATTTCGCGTAAATGGGATAAATCTGGTTTCTTCCCATTCCACAATTCTGCTGGAGTCTTGCCATTGAGCGATTTTGTAGTGGTTAGTGATTGGAGATACGAAGCCGTAAGATACACTTCATCCCATAGATAATTTGGCAATTTTGCCGCAATTAGCATTGTTCGAGCCTTATTCATCAAGGTGCGATGGAGTCGTTCGACCCGACCATTCATCGCAGAGGTGTATGGCGCGGTAAATCGCAAAGATATTCCCTTCAATACACACCATTCCATCATCTCATCCGATTTCAATTCCCCATTGTCTATCTGAATGATTCCGACCTTTTGGTTAGTCTCTCGTTCTCTCGCTTCAACCCACGCTTTTAGGGATACAAACGCTTCATCTTTACGAGTCAGAGGGATGGACCAAGGATAACTTGAGTAATCATCTATTATGTCCATAATGTAGTAGTTCCCTGTTCGGGAGCGTACAGTTTGAGGTCCTGCCAAGTCTACAAACACTTTCTCTAGCCTACGGGTAGCCTTTCGATCATCAACACGCTTCTTTGGTAACGGGTTTGAAGTCTGTTTCCCAAGGATGCAGGAATTACATTTAGAATGCATGTTGAATTTCGACAGGTCGATAGGCATACCTTCGACTGATTTATTCTTGGCCATATCAATTATGATTTGTTGATATGGGTGGCCAAGACGACCGTGCCAAGTGCTTGGTGGCGGATCTCGAGATAAGTAGACGTGTTCGGCTTCAGCGTGGACAACTAGATCGTAAAGATAATTCGAGCGTAGGGTCCCTCGTGCAAGCACTGTTGCACTATTCTTCGGGGTGATCCAAGCGCCATCATCATCAAAATGGGTAGCGATTTTGGAGTGTGTAGAGAGAGCTCCGATGGATATAAGACGGACAGTGGATTCAGGAACATATAAACAGTCCTGTAGCGTGATATACGCAGACTTTCCGACACGCAATTTTACATCCCCGATTCCATATGCGGCAATAGTTGAACCGCCTACACCTTTGATAGATCGAGGGGGGATGGGACGAAGGACTAGAAAGTCGGTGCGGTCAGGGGAAATATGGGTCGTAGCCCCACTATCCAAAATAAATGGGAATTCGACGAGGGAGATCTTTGTACGTGTTTTCTGGTTCAATGGTTCACAGGTTATACCTGCAAAATTGATATCTCTCCTCCTCTCATTCCAATCTACCGACGCTCTCACATCTTCCAGCGCCAACCATCCTTCATATTCGGCTCGTTCAGGTTCGGAAATCATCGATGGGTCGATAGAGTCGACCGATTCACACGCAAGACCGGCAAATTCGGAGGTAGAGTTGGAATGAGTAGTGGAATCCGAAGGGATGGTACGGAGAAGTGTGTTGGTTTCGACGTTAATAACGTACGCCTGGCCATTACTTTCAATAACATGGTAATTTGGTTTCTTCGTTTCCCCCTTTGTGTTTCCATCTTTCTTTTCTCTCTCCTTCATACGTGCTTCCCTTGACTCGGCAATTGTTTTTCCAGCCATGCCGCCTCCAGGAGAAACACACCAATCTTTCGTATGACCTATTGGCCGAGGACAACCCGGAACACTACACTTCGGACGACGGGAACCTGATTTTTGGGGGGGTCTGGGCTGACAAAGCTATGTCGGTAGCCTTCGAATCGGAATCTACGAGACCCTGGGCCATATCTAATGCCCGCTTGATGTCCGAAGAGTCGTACTTCTTAGCCAGAGGGTTCTTGGTAAGATCAGGGTTAGTCCCATCCGATTGGGCAAATTGCTGTGCGACGTTCTCGCGAGTGGCACGGAGATCAGGTACGTTCGACATTGAATTAATCATAACGATACAAAGGAAAAGTTCCGAGGTGAGTGATCCCATGTCCCAGATTCGTTTATTTAGAGTCGTAAGCTTCGAGGAAGTGGTGGAGTACTTTTCGGAGGAAGAATAACGGATACCGAGGGCCTCTTGAATAAGTTGGACTTGTTTTACAGGACCCTCCTGGGCATGACGCTGTACAAGGAGCTTCCAAGCATCCTGAGCTGTCACCGCATCCTCAATAATCTCTTGCTCGGCCTCATCAATTACTAAACCCATAAATCCGAGAATGCTCCCGTTATTCGCATTCCAGTTGCTATAAGCGCGAGGTTCCTCGTCTTTGTTGGGTTGTAAAATCCGACCGTCAAGGTACCCATCGGCACCTTGATTCATTCGTAACGTTTGGACAAATTGCCGTTTCCACGACGAGAAGTGATTTTGATCTTTGGAAAGGGTGTCATGTTTAAAAAGAGAAGTGTTGAGTGTAATAATGGAAACGGAGGGCCGAGTGGTATCGGACGATAAGGTAGTCATGGATTTGACTTCTGAACGAGTAGGCGAGGGGAGTGGGACGAGTATAGGAAGATCCAATAGGGATACAATCGACAAAGGAGTAGAAGGATGAGTGTCTTCGGTAGAACTTGTCATACACAGAAGAGGCACAAAGACAAAAAATCGACAACGAGCAAGAACTGTTCTTGCTGAAAGATACTATGGTGGCACTTGATCAAAGGTTCGGAATTCCAACGTCGAGTTAAATTCACGCGACGTTACAGCCCATAACCTGTTGAAATTCGGACCTAGATACAAATAAAAGAGAGAATAAATCTCTGTCTCGTAGTAGTGAAGACAGAGTTGTAAATACCTAGATACAAATAAAAGAGAGAATAAATCTAGGTATATAAGTATGATGAAAATAGAAATATGAACAAGTAACTCACCTCTGTCTCGTAGTAGTGAAGACAGAGGTGTTCATTAGTTAATAATGTGTATATATACTTAAACGAACAAAGAAAGAGAAATGATAAAGAAGAAGAAGTAACCGGTAAGTAACCGACAACCCCTATTCATGGTGTAAGTATTACCGTACTCCAACAAGTCCTTCTTTGCATAATATCGTCTAGTCGCCCAACGCATCTAAATGACATTCCAACTCTTCACTTGAAAAAAATAAACCAGCCTATTTTTTGCCGCCTCATCAACCGACTGATCGCTGTAATCACCTCAATGGCCGTCGTTATCGCGTAGACCAACCAAGTATCAACGCCTTACTCGTCGCTTCCCAAGTCGTACTCTCCGTCGTGTCACCCTTCATTTCCTGCCCATCGGTTTATTTGACTTCAAAAAAATCCATCATGTGTGTGAAAGTACCAGCGTCTAGTACGAGTCTGAGGGCTAGAAGTGGTACTACGAACCTTGTAGACTTGGATGGCTTGGTTCACGCAACTTTTCTTATTCGTGGAGATGGAGCAGGAGTCGGGGATTATGATGAGAAAGATAAAGGGAGAACTCAACTCGAGGCTCAACCGGAGGACACTATGCTGGATTAAGTATAGTAAAAACTTGTTTGTGACGTTATTGGCATTTGGTATGATCGTGGTTGCAAATGTTTATGTGATTGTGACGTGGGGAGCGGGTGAGCGGTAGAGGGAACGCTAGCAAGTGGTATTGAGGTTAGAAAACCCTTACGTGGGGATTGAATATTGAATATCAATTACACCGATGGTTTAGAGGAAAGTATAGCATATTGTATGTATAAGAAGGCTACCCCGATGGGAGATCACCCTCTTGTTGATTAGCTCTATTATCGCCTGCTAGTATCAATAGTAATCTTGTGGTTTCCTGGCTTGCAACGGTCCGTTTACCGTTTATTCTACATGACATACCTCGTCAATAGTTAATCCTGTGTTAAATATCAAGCGCTCTGGGTCAACGTCTATTGTCAATGCTCACTAACTACCGTCAACGTCTTGTACATGTACCTGTCATGCCTCGTCCGCAAATGCCAAAAACGAAACACGACTGCATATTTCTCAGAAAATTTCTCGGAAGGAAAAGGGAAGAGGAGTACACAAAGATACTCATCTGACGTGCACAATTCTGGTTACTGGGCCACATGGAATTACACAAATTTAGGCCTAATGACCCTGTTTTTGTTAGTGTAAAGCTTGATGTTCTCACAATTTCAAGTTTTTCGGTATTTCTCCACCTAAAGATTTTCATTATATCTTACAATTGTTTAAAAGCTAGTAGAAAGATGTATAGTAGTAATTACTGCGAATTGATCTCAACACACCCGGTCTGTACTGATTCCCAAACCACATACCACACTTGGCACATTCCACTTGAACCTGAACATGGGAGTAATGGCAATGAACACAAATCCAGCACTCATTGTATCCTGGGGGACTAGCACCAGAAACATTTAAATCAAACACCCAACAAAACCTAGTTCCATCTTGACTTGGTACACCTCTACAAGACTTGCTCAAGTCATCATTGCGAATCAGATATCCCTCTAGCCATGAACTTGGTTCAAGATTGGATTGGCACATCAGATGGAGAGTCAAATTTGGATGTCTCTGACCCCAAGTCACTCCAATCCTCAGAACAGGAGTCCAGCTTGGAATTGTCCAAATCTTGATAACTGGGGATCTCTGCAACAGTCAAATTCATTTCTTGTCGAAGCCGAGGCATTGGAAACCAGATTCCTGAAGAAGAAAAAAACACTCATGAATCTATCGAGAAAAAAAAAATCATCATCATAAACTCACTCTGAGGTTGTGAAATAGTATCATCATGTATTGACCCTGAATCCAAATTTGACACTTCATCTAGGTTATCATGAACAATATGCCAGTTGTCTAATTCCTCTATGGATTGATCTGCTACAGCCCTGAGATTCAAAGAGATATTTCAGTGTATACCACATACCATGAGATTCAGCTGGATCCTTGGACAGAGGGTTTATTTCAATCAGAGGCAGTCCACAGGCCTTGGCAAAATCTTGAGTTGATGGGTCATACCCAAAGAACTTTTGTACTTGTTGAATGGCTTGAAACTGATAGTTGGAACAAGAATATTTGGAATGATGGATTTCCACTTTGTATTTTGGGAGTCCAATGAAATCACAGACTCTCTGTGATATCTGGGTTGACCCATCTGGATCAAAAGACCAGTAATAGTAATTCTCTCCATGTTCCCCCCAGCTCACTTCAGTTAAGCCACTTTCTGGACACTGTTTGAGGCTCACTGGTGCAATGAACATGAAAATGTTTTTTGGGATGATGTTTGGATGTAGAACTGCAGTCCCAACATCTGGCATTAGAGATATCTCCACTCTAGTTGTCACATCTATGGTTTACTACAGTTAGATTGATCATGTCCAGGAACAAGGGCAGCTCACCACATTGCTCTAGGTATGATATATCACCTCCAGTTGAATTGGCAACAAACATTCCTTGGCATAACCAGGCCCACACCAGCTTTTTCTCTAGTGTATGAGGCAAACTAACATCAGAGGTAAAATTCTTTCCCCAATTGGTAACATCATAGTGAAACCTGTTGAAGTATCTTTTCAGCATATCAATTCATGATAGAATATAGATTCAAAAATTTTTTCAATCAACATACTGAGTCCAACCATGCTCAAGCAGTATCCCTTCTTTTTCAGGAATAGACCTCCAAGGATTGACTATGAATGAGTATGACCTGTCCAATTTTTTGAACCAACCAACACTTCTGGATGAGTCCTCATCACTGGCAGTCCATGATGATATTAAGGGGAGAGTGATCTGACACATGTTGTGTCTGTACCATCTCCCCCAAGAGTAGTTCAAGAAAGAACTCAATATATCTAAAGGAGTGCTGGTAATAATCTGTTGTGAAAGGGAATGTTTTTTTGGAATGCCCAAAAGATATTCCAATGTATGAGTTTCATCATCAAGCAAGTCAAAAGGCAACAGTTTGTTAGGTTCTGAGTCAGGGAGAAGAGAATACCATGAGGATTCCATAGTTGATTGTGAACCCGTTTCTTCCCAGCTTTGTGAGCCAAAACAAATCATTCCTGTATCACGTCTAACAAAAACAGCACCTTGCTGCTAGTACTTGTTAGTGAATGACTGAGAAGTTTGTGGTGGAAGCACCCAAATCTGACCATATAACTTTCATATGCAAATGAATCGCCTCCAATACTTTCTGGAATCATCCATCTTGCGCGGTTCTAAGGGAGTCGCAAATAAGTTCTTTGAGAATCTGGGATGCAAAAAATAGCATACAAGATAAGTAACAAGGTAGCACTTGACAATGGGGGAGCATCTCTTCCGAATTTGTGCAAAAGGAACAACATCTATATGATTGGAGATGAATGAACACACACATTAAATACTCGATGTTCTCACTGACCATCGCAAAACACCAAAGCTGGATTTGATTTTTGCCTATTTAGTCCAAACAAGTGAACAACGTTCTGATGACTGAATTACTCAAAATCAAGGTCATTTATCAAAACAAACACAATCAAAATGTGGTGAGAGCCATACTGGTTAGAATATCTCAGGAAATCCCGTTCCCAAGCCTGCAAAAAGAAATTGTAGAAGGTTAATTGAAACTCTAGAGTTAGTAAACCTCGATGACATACGGCATACGCATCTCGCCCGCTATAATGCATGGCGACACAATGACTGTAACTAGTAGCTGCACCAAATAAGCTGATGCTGTGTGCAGTCCTAGTATATTTCAATTTCTTTTGCATCGGATTCCGATCCCACCGCAATGGTGTCTTCTCCTCATCGATTTCTCTTGTAGAGAGTTTTCGTAAAAGTCGTATATCACACCGACGTAAGTCGTGATACTATCAGTAAATCAGAGTCCGTACTTGATAAACGAATCGCTGAGATACCTACTTGATTGAAAATTGACTCTCCACGTGTACCGTTTGAGACAATTTGGTCTTGAGAACCAATAATCTGGGTGATATGATCTCCCCCCACATGCAAATTGGTTATATGATCTCCGGCTACGTTGGTTGTATAATCTCCGGCTGTATTGGTTATATGACTTCCTTCAAATGAAGAGTGCGAGGTGTTTTGGAAGAAGTTCGACATAGTTTCAGTCTCTTTACAGAGGAACTTGAGGGGGTAGAGGTAGATAAGGTGTCAGGACGTTGGGACGTTGGGTTTAAATGGTCAAATTGCACTGGAACAACATGAGGCAGATATATGTGCATCGCCATAAGAAGGTTAGGATAAGCGCCCTTCAACAGCTTTGAACTGCTCTCAGCAAGTCAGCTGGTCTTAGCTTGAGGCTTGATGCAATGCTTGTGGCGTGATACGATCTGTCAAAGTACTAATTTTGGGTCGCGAGTGCTTGGGACCTGATGAAACGGACCACTCGGCTAACAAAAAAGATGAAACGGCCAAGTTCGGAGTGTAACGTTTTTTATTGTGGACCTTATAAGCACTTGAGTATAGTTTTCAAATAATCTATGTGCACTTTGGAATTGAAAATGTGTGCAGAATCAGCTGCAGTGCACGGAATGATGTGACGATGGTCTTCTTATGACCCGGAAGAAAAGTGGGGTCGGGGCGCACTGCCCAACGCGTGGCAATTGACGAGGCGCCAGTTGTGGAACGGCAGTTGCCTATCGACCGTTCAAGAGAAAGTTGATGTCTTCTAGTCCAAATAAGACCACATCGGTGACATCATCATATGTAGGCCTTAAGTAGTGTTCTTCGATCATCTGTCCGCGGATTGACCAAGGACTTGGAGAGTTGCTTACACATGAACATTTCAACACGTCTGCCGGTTCATCCCAGCTCCACCCTTCAAGCTTCAACAATCCTTCACGTTCTCTACCATTCTATTCACAGTCGGACCCGTATTCTCTCCTGATCCACCTCCGCCCAATAACCTCGCCTCCCTCATCCTTAACAACACCCTTGACAAATTGACAAAAACGCCGGCATAACAATCTTCCTTTCCAACCCACCTCCCGCTAGTCTTACTACCCCACCTACTCGTTCCCCTTGGGAACCCACTACTACTTCTCTTGCTACCTGCACCCGAACCAGAACCAGTAAGTGAGTCCATAGGGTGAACGGTTTCCACCTCCACTTCCTCCGCAACAGCCGATGTGGACCTCGAAGACCCCGAAAGCGTACTTCCACCATCTCCAAACAAATCATCTCTCGTATGAGTCGTATCAGGCGTCACATCCAACAAAGCCGTAGCCGCTGATCTCTTATTCGTCGCCCCGTCCCCTGTCCCTATATGCTGCGCAAAAGGATGCAAAGGTGAAGAAGGATGACTGGAAATATTCACGTTGCAGTGGTGGTGCAGTTGTTCTTTTGTCGGAGAGGTAGTCTGCGAACCTGGTGATAACAAACCTAAGTCAGGGACCGAAGCGCGAGACAACAAGAGTTCTGGCCCACCATATGCGTTTGCGTTGTTGTTCGTGCCAGCTGTACTAGTAACAACGCCCTCTTCGTGATATCGGTCCCAGAGAGTGGAAAGCGAGATGAGTTCTCGAGAAATGGTGGAGATAGGAGAGCGAGACGTTGAGGTTGGCGGCGAGTTCTATTCGGTCTTATTTCTCTGATGACGACGATTGGTCTTGAACTTGAGATGATTGGGTTGGGATTTGATTTCGAGCGTATTTAACGGGACGACCGGCGAGGTGTAGTGCTAGCATTAGATTGGAAATGAGAAGAGAGTACCACGTTCTTCTGTAGAGTGAGGAGAGCCTGCAGCGGCATTGTTGGTTGAAGGTGAAGGGAGAACTTAGAAGATGGTTGATAGTCGCTTGAGCGCTGGGATTTAGAACGGGAGTGAGGTAGATAGGGGCGGTAGCGATGAGGTGAGATGGGAGCCATAGCGGTCATTCATGATGAACCTATATACACAGTTTGTGTATAAAGAGCCGTTAGAGTCTCCTAGAAACACAAGGCAAAATGAATCCAAAAAATATGCAGGGGACATACCAAGCCATTCGCAAAGCGTTCTCCCGCAACTCTAACCTTCCCTCTCCATTTGCCCCATCCCATTCGTCGAAAAAGTCCCAGCCTATACCGAACTGAAGTTCTCCGGCCTCGGCCTTCATCATCATCAGTATGCTGTTCGAAGAACCCGAATTAAGGGAAAGCCCCGTCATTCCCACTATTTCTTTTTACATAGCGCGAGAAGAGTACGGTAAGGATGAAAGACAGTCAGGTTGTATTCGAGGATGTCGACGAGGTGGAACTCCGTTTCGTTTGGTGTTGTCGGAAGGAAGAAAACTTTTTCACGTTGGATTGATGTTCTGCATAACACGTTGACTATAAGTAAAAAGGGCACGAAATAAATCTTCTGGAACCTACAACTAAACACATGTCTAGCTTTTTGCACCACAGCCTTGATATGTACCAGCGACTCCTCTGCCCTTGTAGCGATATAACAACATACTGCAATAGTGAGAAGATATGATCCGTTTCACAGTACGAGTTCTTGAGATGGACACGTCGGAAGAAGACTTGTTGCAGCTGCGATGACCGGCTGGCGGAGATTGAGTTTTTTTGCCCAATTTCGAGATGACTTTTAGACGAAACAAGAATAGGTAAAATAAAAGACATTCCTCAAAGAATGGAGGGAATACTTACTGTTAGCAAAGTAAATGTACACGAAATCTAAAGGCTCCTGGCTCCCAGCAAATGCAAGGTCTTCCTCACGAGCTGCTAACGTCGCTCGGTCCACTTTCCATCGTTTACTGATGATTTGAATGAGAAAGTTATGGAGAGAAGAGGATGTATGCTCCCAGACTTACTAGCGTGAGCTTACCCAGAAATCAGTTGCCATTGACGCCCATTTGTGCGCAGTTCGAGTTCGAGTTCAAGCTGGACAAGTCCGGCGGAGTTTGAAATCAAAGTGCATACTCCGACATGACATCACACTTCCAACTGAGTTTCGTCCGTCAGTGCATCTCGATTACTTATTCTGACAGTAACTTCGCTGAGACGATACAAACCCATGCCAGCAATCGACCTCAACTAACACGTTCATTTACTTCTCCGCATCCTCTTTGATCATGGGTTCTTTTCATACACAGGACAACGCTTCTGAACATTCCACATCTTCCTCTTCCTCCTCCTCCTCCGGTCGTTTCCTAACCAACTTCCTAAGAAGGACATACTCCTTCCTCCTGCTTTCATTCAAAACCTGATTTCGTGGAGGGCACAGCTAGATAGATGTGTTAATTGGAAAAAGAATTTGGGAGAGTTTGTGAAGAGCCATGTTGATCATGGAACGGTGGGTATCGTGATGAGTTTGTTAGGGTTTACGGTAGAGTTATCGACAGTTTGTGAGTTTTTGGTTCTATTTTACATAATCATTCACCTGAGATGCTTCGAAATGGATTTGCCTATTTTTTCCTTTTCAATCAATGACTATGACTCGACTATTCGAACTTCACTCGAATTGGTTTGGACGAAAAAAAGGATTTGAATTGACATCGGCAGTGTTCTTTTACGGCCATGTCGAGGGTACAGCCAATGCGGGTCTTTTCGATACATATGATTTCATTGAAGAGTTGGTTGAGACAGGTACGTGTACCTTCCGACTCTTGGAGCCTCGACTGCAATGTCTACTAAAAAAGTTTCCTAAAAAAGTTTCATAACCGCTAGTGGCTGCGACTATTTTCACGCTTTTTTTTGCGGAACAGGTATGTGTTTAAATAAGTTCCCGTATAGCATCATCCGGGCTTATTCATAAAACGCTTTGATCGATCACGATATAGAGAGCTTGTCTACCATCGCTACCGTAGTAGGCCAAGAAGGGTTCATTCGTTGTAGGGTTTCTGTAGGTCTTTTTTTTGCATAATATTGTCCAGTACTTCCATTAATGGATTTGAATCCCATACCAATTCTCTGCATAAAATAATGACCCAGCCTATCTTCGTCACCTCCTCGCCCGACTGATCACCTCAATGACCGTTGCTCTCGCTCTAGGCCAACCAGAGATCGACCCCTAACTCGTCACTTCCCAATTCGTACTCTCAGTTATGTTATCATTCATCTCCTTCTCATTGATTTATTTGACTTCGAAGAGATCTATCGTGTGTGTGAAGGTACCAGCATCTAGTACAAATCCGAGGGCCGGCAGGGGTATTACTATGAACCATGACGACTTGTGTGGCCTGGTTCATGCCTGTTCGTGGAGGTAGAGAAGGAGTCGGAGATCATAACGAGAAAAATAGAGGAGAAAGAACTCGAGTCTCGACCGGAGGACACCGTACTTATAGGAACCAACTTGATTGTGACTTTATTGGCATTTGGTATTTGATCGGTGATTGTGGTTGCGAATGATTGTGACTCTGGGGAGTGGGTGAGAGGTAGAGGGAATACTAGCAAGAAGTAAATCGAGAAAATCGAGGTCTGGCTTTATGCGGGGTCGAATATTGAACGTTGATTGCATTGATAGCTTAACTTCCTATACATATAATATGATATACTCAGTATACCATCTCTGGGAAATCGGCCTCTTGTTGATAAGCTCTATTGTCGCCTAGTATCCTATAGTAATCTGGTAGTTTGCTGGGTTGCAACGGTCTATTCTCCAGTACATAGCTCATGAATAGTAGTCAGTTGTGTGCTGAGTATCAAGCACTCCGTGTCAGCGTCTATTTACAATGCTCATAACCTACCATCAGCACGACTTATACCTACTACGTTGCCCTGCTTCGCCGATTAACACCATATGCAGAAAACAAAAAACAACTGCACTTCTCGGGAGAAACAGGAGGGAAAGAAGTACACAAACATAACCTAGATACATTCCTGACGTGCACAAAGTTAGTTACTAGGCCATTGAAATTACAAAATTTTGAGCCTAGTGACTCTGCTTTGGATAATGAAAGCTTGATCGTCTCGTAATTTGACTGTTCCCCTACCCGACTTGCTTGAAGATTTTATACAGAAATTACAAAGTGTTCAAAGGCTAAATATCTACACAGTGACTTTTGTGAATTACTTTCAACACCATGATTTCCCCGCGCCAGTGGCCTTGATTCCCAAACCATGTACTACACTTGGCACAACTCACCGGTTGAATCCGAACATGAGAGTAATGGCATCCAGCACAAATCCAGCACTCAGTGTGTACTGGGGGACTAGCATCAGGAACTTCCAAATCAAACATCCAACAAAACCTAGTTCCATCTCGACTTGCCACACCTCTACAAGACTTCCTCAAGCCATCGTTGCCAATCAAATATCCCTCCAACCATGGACTTGGTTCAAGATATTGGATTGATACATCAGATGGAGAGTCAAATTTAGATGTCTCTGATCCCAAATCACTCCAATCATCAGAAGCAGAGTCCAGCTCTGAAGGATCCAAATCTTGATAACTTAGGATGTCTGAAACAGTCAAATTCATTTCTTGTCGAAGCTGAGGCATCGGAAACCAGATTCCTGAAAAAACACTCATGAATCTATGCAAGAAAATCTCATCATTATAAACTCACTTTGAGATTGTGCACTAGTGTTGTCATGTATTGACTCTGAATCTGAACTCGACACTTCACCCAGGTGATCATGGACAATATACCAGTTGTCTAGGTCTTCTATGGATTGATCTGCTGCATTCTTTATATTCAGAGAGATTTTAATACTCTGAGTGTGTTACACATACCATGAGGTCTGCCCGGGTCCTCACACAGAGGGATTACTTCTATCAAGGGCAGTCCATAGGCCTTGGCAAAATCTTGTGTTGATGGGTCTGAGGTCATAACCAAAGAACTTTTGGACTTGTTGAATGGCTTGAAACCGATAGTTGGAACCGGAAAATCCCCAAGACATGATTTCCGCTTTGTATTTTGGGAGCCCAATGAGATCACAAACTCTCTGTGATATTTGGGTATACCCATCTGGATCAAAAGACCAAAAATGGTGATTCTCTTCATGTTCCCCCCAGCTCACTTCAGTTGAGCCACTTTCTGGACACTGGTTGAAGCTCACTGGTGCAATGAACATGAAAATGTTTTTTGGGATAATGTTTGGATGTAGAACTGCAGTCCCAACATCTTGCTTTAGGGATATTGCAACATCAGTTATTACACCTATGGTTCACTAAATCCAGATTGATCATGTCCAGGAACAAGGCAGCTCACCATATTGCTCTAGTCTTGATATATCATCTTCAGTTGCATTGGCAATAAACATTCCTTGGCATAACCAGGCTGACAGAAGCTTTTTCATTAATGTTTGAGGCAAAGAAACATAAGAGGTAAAGTTCTTTCCCCAATTGGTAACATCATAGTGAAATCTGTCATAGTATTTTTTCAGCATATTAGTTCATAATGAAACATAGATTCAAAATTCTCTCAATCAACGTACCGAGTCCAACCATTTTCAAGCAGTATCCCTTTGTTTCCAGGAATAGACCTCCAAGGAGTAGACATGAATGAGTATGCCCTGTCCAATTTTTTGAACCATCCAACAGTTCTGAATGAGTCCCTGTCACTGGGGGTCCGTGATGATATTTGGGGGAGAGTGATGGGAAACATGCTGTATCTATACCATGTCACACAGCAGTCCAAGAAACTCAATATATCTAGAGCAGAAGTGGTAATAATCTGTTGTGAGAGGGAATCTTTTTTTTGAATGCCTGAAAGATATTCCAATGTACAAGTTTCATCATGAAACAAGTCAAAAGGCAACAGTTTGTCAGGCTCCTCAGGCATAAAGAAACTCGGAAACCCCAATTCTGTCGCAATTAAGTGTGAACCCATCTCTCCTCGGCTTTGTGAGCCAAAACAAATCATCCCTGTATCACGTCGAACGAAAACAGCACCTTGCTGCTGATATCTGTCAGTGAATGATGAAATTCGTAGTGCAAGCACTCAAATCTGACCATATAACATTCAAATGCAAACGAAGGGCCTCCCATGCTTTCTGGAAAGTTCTGCTTTGCCAGATCCTGAGGGAAACACAACTAAGCTCTTCTAGAATCTTGGATACAAAAGAATTACATACAAAATGACCCTTAAGGTAGCACTGGACAATAGGGGAGCATTTTTCCCAAATTTGTGCCATAGGAACAACATCTATAAGATTCGAGATGAATGGATGTAGCTTGACTGCTTGAAGCTCTCACTGACCATCACAAAACACCAAAGCTGGATTTGATTTTTGCCTATTTAGTCCAAACAAGTGAACAACGTTCTGATGGCTGAATTATTCGTAATCAAGGTCATTTATCGACGCAAACAAAATTGAAATGTTGTGAGAACCGTACTGGTTGGAATAACTCAGGAGATCCCGTTCCCAAGCCTGCAAAAGAAAATTGTAGGAGGTTAATTTGAAACTCTAGACTTAGTATTAATAGTAAACCTCGACGACATACGTCATATGCATCTCTTCCGCTATAATGCATAGCGACACAATGGCTGTGATTACCAGCTACACCGAATAAGCTGACACTGTGTGTAGTCCTAGTATATTTCAATTTCTTCTGTGTCGGATTCCGATCCCACGACAACGGTGTTTTCTCCTCGTCGATTTCACTTGTAGAGAGTTCTCGTAAAAGTCGTATATCACACCGACGTAAATCGTGGTACTACCAGTAAATCAAAGCCTGTACTTGATAAATAATTCGGTGAGACACCTACTTGATCGAAAATTGACTCTCCACGAACACCTTCTGAGACAATTTGGTCTTGGGAACCAATAATCTGGGTGATATTATCTCCAGCTACATTGATTATATGACTTCCTTCGAAAGAGGAATGTGAGGTGTTCTCAAAGAAGTTGGACCTAGACATAGTTTTGGGCACTTTAGACTCTAGAGAGGGAAGAGGGGATGGGCGTCAGGATGTTGGGATGTTGGGTTTAAATGCTCAAATTACTGGAACAAACACGCGGCCAGTCGCATCGCCATAAGAACATTGGAATAAGCGCCCCTCAACAGCTTTGATATCAGGGAATCAGCTGGTCCTGGTTTGATGTTTGATGCAATGCTTGTGGCGTGATACGATCTGTAGAGTACTATTTTTGAGCTGCGAGTTTTTGGGAGCTCATGAAACGGCCCGACTCTACTCTGCAAATAAGAAAAAATTGAAACGATGTTTCGACATTTTTCATTGTGGACCTTATAAGCACTTATGGTATGCTATATGGACATTGGAAATGCGTTCAAAATCAGCTGCAGCACATGGAATGATGTGGACGATGGTCTTCTTATGACTAGAAGGAAAAGTGGGGTCGACGTGCACTGCCCAATCAACGACACCAGTTGTGGAACGGCGGTTTCCGCTGCCATTGGGCTCCTGTGCTGCAATTCATTAGCACTTCACTTTCTTCAATCTTTTCTTTTTTTCCTTTTCCTCTCAATTATACCTTTTCTTTTCTTCTCGTCTTGTTTTTCCACACCTAAATCTTCATCGCCTGAACCTGAACATGTCCCACATACAAAAATCCCCAAGTTAGACTAACGTATTGACGTTGAATGACATATTGGAAACTTTTTACGTTATTTCAACTAATCCCAAACTCCTTGACATGTAATGTAAAACTCTAAGGTTGGTGTTGTTAGTGACACTCGGACTTCGATGCAGACGTTAAAAAGGCTCCCTATTCACCTAAGAGTCAAATATGTACACACATCAACATCTCTGCCGATCCATCCTGCACGAAGTCCGATAATCAAATCTCATAAATTCCTTTCACCTTCTCTATCGTTCTATTTACAGCCGGACCCATATTCCCTTTGACCCTCCTCCCAACAACCTCGCCTCCCTCATCCTTAACAACATCCTTTGACAATCCTTCCAACCCACCCCTAGCTAGTCCTACTACTCCACCTACTCCTGGGAAACCAAGGACTACCCTCGTTACCTGTCACCCTGACCAGAACCAATGAACGAGTCCATAGGTGAACAATTTCCACCACCTCCACTTCCTCCACGAGAACCAATACGACCCCGAAGACCCCGAAAGCGTTACTTCCAACCATCTTCAAAACAAATCGGCCTCTCATATGGATCGTATCGGGCGTCCATCCAACGAAACCATAGCTGTCGATTTCTTATTCGACAGTGTTGTCCCACCGCTTCCCTGTCCCTGTATGCGGCACAAAAGGAGTCAAAGGAGGACTTTTCCTAAATTCACGTGCTGGTGGTGCTGGTGGTGGTGTGGTGGTGACGTTGTTGTTTTGTCGGAGAGATGGTCTGCTACCCTGGCGATAACAAACCTAAATCGAAGACCGAAGCGGCAGATAAAAAAGTTTTGACCCGCCATATGCGCTTGCGTTGTTGTTTGTTCCCAGTCGTACGCCTTCTTCACGATATCGGTCCTGGGGAGTGTAGAGCAAGATGAGTGCTTGAGGAACAGTGGAGATGTGAGGGAGAGCGAGATGTTGAGTCTTGAGTTTGATGCAATTGGGTTGGGGTCTGAGTTCGAGAGGATTGGCAGGACGACTGATGAGGTGTAGTGTTAGCATTAGATTGAAAATGAGAAGAGAAAGCGACAACGGTGCCAGGTTCTTCCGTGGAACGTGGAGAGCTTTCAGCGGCGTTGTCAACTGAGGATGAAGAAAGGAGATGATTGATAGTCGCTTGAGCACTGAGGTTTAGAACAAGGATTAGGTAGGTAGCAGCAATGGCAATCAGGTGAGGTGGGTAGAGAAGAGAAGACACAACTTAGAGCGATAGCTGTCATTTATGATAAGCCTATACACATAGTTTGTTTTACGACAAAACCACTGGGGCTTCCTAGAAATACGAGGAAAGATAAATCCGAAAAAAACCGAGAAAGGGACATACCAAGCCATTTTCCGACAACTCCAACCTCCCCTCTCCAATCTCCCAATATCTCGGCCCATCATCACCCAATCACACACCCAAATGACCCGTTTCCAACAAGTCCTCGCCTACAATGGAGTGTCGGTCGTCTGTGCGCAGTTCGAGCTTAAGCCGGTCGATGAGCAAACGACGTGCCCCGCTCATGCGGCGGAGTTTGAAATCACATGACGTCATCAAATTGACGGTATCTGTCTGCGAGGCAGTACTAAGTATTCTGACCGTAACTTTGTTGAGACTATGCAAACCCCTGCCAGCAACCGACCAGCACGTTCATTTACTTCCTTGTCCTCTTTGTTCATGAGTTCTCATAAACAGGGTAAGGCTTCTTCCACGACTCTAAATTCTTCCTCTTCTTCCTCCTCCTCCTTTTCTCCGTTGAGTCGTTTCCTAAGCAAACGGCTAAAAAAGACATACTCCTTCCTCCAGCTTTCATTTAAAGCCTCCTTCTTTGTCCCTCCTCCAAGCTTGAAGAAACAGGTAGATAGATGTGTTGATCAGGAAAACAATTTTGGGAGAGTTTGTGAAGAGCCACTGTATTTACCAGAACAGTGGATATCGTGATGAGTTTGTTTGGGTTCACAGTACTAGTTGTCATTAACAGTTTGTGAGTTTTTTGTGGTGTTAATGATTGACCCGAGATGCTTCGAAATGTATTTACTGACACCCCTGGTCTTTCTTTTTTTCTTCTTTTGATTGCTCGCCACAACTCGACTACTCGAAGACCTGGATCGATTCGGACAATAACAAAAAAAGATCCTAAATCTCGCATGGACGGTGTTTTTCTACGGCCATGTCGACGGTGCCAGTGACACAGGTCTGTTCGATGTGTATGATTTGATTAAAGAGTTAGTTGGGCCGGCTATGTTTTTCATTCCAATCCTGGATGGCCTTTGAATGTAATGTCTAAAAAAATTGTATTGATCGCTAGGAGCCGCAACGATCTTTTGCGTCGGTGCTTTTGTTTGCTGGGCAAGTACGTGTTTGAATGATTTCTCATATATGCTCGGGTTTTATTCACCTAATTGACAACAACAAAACTCAGGATATTTAGAGCCCGTCTATCGTCGCCACTGGCCGCTGTACCAAGCCAAACAGTCGCTAAAAGGTTTATTTGTCGGAAGGCTTCCGTAGGTCCTCCTTTTGCACAATATCGTCTAGTCATCCCAATGCATCCAAATGTCTTTCCAACTCTTTACTTGAAAAAAAAAAATAATCCAGCCTACTTTTTGCCCCTCCTCACCCGAATAATCCCCTCAATGGCCATTGCTGTCGCTCTAGGTCGGCCAAAGATCAATCTCTTACTCGTCACTTCCCAAGTCGTACTCTCGGTCCTGTGGCCATTTATCTCCTTTCATCGGTTTATTTGACTTCGAAGAAAACTATCATGTGTGTGTGAAGGTACCAGTGTCTAGTGCAAATTCGAGGGCCAGAAGTGGTACTACGAACCATGATGACTTGGGTGGTTTGGTTCATGCAACTTTGCCTATTTTTGGAGGTGGAGAAGGAGTCGGAAATTACGACGAGAAAGGTACAGAGGAGAAAGAACTCGAGGCTCGACACCATGCTGGATTAAATATAATAACAACTTGGTTGTGACGTTATTGGCATTTGGTATTTGGTTGGTGATCGTGGTTGCAAATGTTTATGTTTATGTGACGCTGGGGAGCGGGTGAGCGGTAGAGGGAATGCTAGCAGGTGGTATTAAGTTTAGAAAACCGAAGCCTGGCCTTATACAGGGGTAAAATATTGAAAATATTGATGGTTTAGGGGAAAGTATAATATACTGTATGTATGAAGGCTACTCTGGAAGATCTTCATATGTTAATTAGCTCTGTTATTACCTAGTATCTATAGTAATAGATCTTGTAGTTTGCTGGTCCGCAACGGTCTATTTAGCATTTTTTCTACATTACATATCCATATCTCGTGAATAGTTACTAATTTTGCGTCAAATATCAAGTATTTAGGGTCAGCGTCTAGTGTCACTGCTCAACGCTTACCGGCACAGATGCCCTGTACCTACTATACAAATGCCAAAAACGAAAAACGACTGCATATCTATGAGATCATTCTTGGGAGAAAAGACAACGAGAGGAGTAGACAAACATACCCTGATGTGGACAATTCCCTAGTCATTGGCCACTAAAACTACAAGATTTAGTAGGCCCAGTGACTCTGCTTTGGATGATTAAAAGTTTGATCCTGGCGCAATTTGGATTTTTGGGCTTCTCCCCACCTGACTTGCTTGAAGATTTTTTTTTATATAGAAATCACAACTGTTCAAAGGCTAAATATCTACACAGTGAGTCTTGTGAATTACTTTCAACACCATGATGTCATCAGGCCAATCCCCAAACCGTGTACCACACTTGGCACATATCACCGGTTGAACCCAAAAATGAGAGTAATGGCATCCAGCACAAATCCACCGCTCAGTGTATACCGGGGGACCGTGACCAGCATCAGAAACATCATCAAACATCCAACAAAACCTAGTTCCATCTTGTCTTGTTATGCCTCTATAGGACTTGCTCAAGTCATGATTGCCAATCAGATATCCCTCCAGCCATGGGCTTGGTTCAAGATATTGGATTGACACATTGGATAGAGAGTCAAATTTAAACCTCTCTGACCCCAAATCACTCCAATCCTCAGAACAGGAGTCCTGCTCAGAACCATCCAAACCTTGATAACTGAGGATCTCTGAAACAGTCAAACTCATTTCTTGTTGAGGCTGAGGCATTGGAAACCAGATTCCTGAAGAGTAAAAAAAACACTCATGAATCTATGAAGGAAAAACTTAATCATTATAAACTCACCTTGAGATTGTGCACTAGTGTTGTCATGAATTGACTCTGAATCTGAACTTGACCCATCATCCAGGTTGTCATGGACAATATGCCAGTTGTCTAGTTCTTCTATGGATTGATCTGCCACAATCATGACATTTAGAGAGATCAAATACTCTGAGTGTGTTACACATACCATGAAATCTCCCTGGGTCCTCAGATTGAGGGATTACTTCAATCAGAGGCAGTCCACAGATCTTGGCAAAATCTTGTGTTAATGGGTCATACCCAAAGAACTTTTGGACTTGTTGAATGGCTCGAAACTGATAGTTGTGGCTGAACCATGGCAAAGAATGGATCTCCACTTTGTATTTTGGTAGCCCAATGAGATCACAGACTCTCTGTGATATCTGCGTAGACCCATCTGGATCAAAAGACCAGAAATAGTGATTCTCTCCATGTTCCCCCCAGCTCACTTCAGTTGAGCCACTTTCTGGACACTGGTTGAGGCTCACTGGTGCAATGAACATGTAAATGTTTTTTGGGATGATGTTTGGATGTAGAACCATAGTCCCAACATCTGGGATGAGAGATATCTCCACTTGAGTTGTTATGCCTATGGTCCACTAAATCTAGATAGATCATGTCCAGGAACAAGAGCAGCTCACCATATTGGTCTAGTCTCAATATATCACCTTCAGTTGCATTGGCAACAAACATTCCTTGGCATAACCAGGCAGATAACAGCTCTTTGTCTAATGTTTGAGGCAAAGAAACATAAGAGGTAAAATTTCTTCCCCAATCGGTAACATCATAGTGAAATCTGTCAAAGTATTTTTTCAGCATATTAGCTCATCATGAAATATAGATTCAAAAATTCTCTCAATCAACATACCGAGTCCAACCATGCTCAAGCAGTATCCCTTCTTTTTCAGGAAAAGACCTCCAGGAACTGACCATGAATGAGTATGACCTGTCCAGTTTTTTGAACCATCCAACAGTTAGGCTGAATGAGTGCTGGTCATTAGCAGTCCACAATGATATTAAGGGGAGAGTGATGGGAAACATGTTGTTTCTGTACTGTCCCCCCCAAAAGGAGTTCAAGAAAGAACTCAATATACCTAAAGGGGCACTGGTAATAAGCTGTTGTGAGAGGGAATGTTTTTTTGGAATGCCCGAAAGATATTCCAATGTACGAGTTTCATCATGAAGTAAGTCAAAAGGCAACAGTTTTCCAGGCTCCTTGGACTCAGTTTTAAGGTTAAACGCTGGTAATCCCCTTGTGATTAATTGTGAACCCATTTCTCTTTGGCTTTGTGAGCCAAAACAAATCATTCCTGTATCACGTCGAACGAAAACAGCATCTTGCTACTGATATTTGTCAGTGAATGACGAATCTTGTGGTGGACGCACTCAAATCTGACCATATAACTTTCATATGCAAATGAATAGCCTCCAATACTTTCTGGAATCATCCATCTTGCGTGGTTCTAAGGGAGTCACAAATAAGCTCTTTAAGAATCTGGGATGCAAAAAATAGCATACAAGATGAACATGAAAGTAGCACGTGACAATAGGGGAGTATCTCTCCCAAATTTGTGCCAAAGGAACAAGATCTATATGAATGGAGATGAATGAACACATATATTAAATACTCGATGTTCTCACTGACCGTCGCAAAACACCAAAGCTGGATTTGATTTTTGCCTATTTAGTCCAAACAAGTGAACAACGTTCTGATGACTGAATTACTCAAAATCAAGGTCATTTATCAAAACAAGCACAACCAAAATGTGGTGAGAGCCATACTGGTTAGAATATCTCAGGAAATCCCGTTCCCAAGCCTGTAAAAAGAAATTGTAGGAGGTTAATTTGAAACTCTAGAGTTAGTAAATTTCGACGACATACGGCATACGCATCTCGCCCGCTAAAATGCATGGCAACACAATGGCTGTGATCACCCGCTACTCCGGATAACTTGACACTGTGGGCAGTTCTAGTATATTTCAACTTCTTTTGCGTCGGATTCCGATCCCACCACCGTGTCTTCTCCTCGTCGATTTCACTTGTAGAGAGTTCTCGTAAAAGTAGTATATCACAACGACGTAAGTCGTGATACTATCAGTAAATCAGAGCCGGTACTTGATAAACGAATCGCTGGGACACCTACTTGATTGAAAATTGATCCTCCACGTACACCATTTGAGACAATTTGGTCTTGAGAACCAATAATCTGGGTGATATTATCTCCGGCTACATAGACGTTATGATCTCTCGCTACGTTGGTTGTATGATCCCCCGCTGTATTGGTTATATGACTTCCTTCGAACGAGGAGTGCAAAGTATTTTGAAAGAAGTTGGAATTAGACATAGTTTGGTCACTTTAGAGAGGAGGGTGGGTTAGAGGTAGATAAGGTGTCAGGACGTTGGGACGTTGGGTTTAAATGATCAAATTACACTGGAACAACATGAGGCAAATGTATGCGCACCGCCATAACAATGTTGGAATAAGCGCCCTTCAACAGCTTTGAATTGTTCTCAGCAAGTCAGCTGGTCCCGGATTGAGGCTTGATGCAATGCTTGTGGCATGATACGATCTGCCAAAGCACTAATTTCGGGTCGTGAGTTCTTGGGACCTGATGAAACGGATCACTCGGCTAACAAAACAGGCTGAAAACGGCCAGGTTATGTGATAGTTCAGAGTGTAACATTTTTTTATTGTGGACCTTGGCATAAGCACTTGTAGTATAGTTTTAAAATAATCTGTGTGCACGTTGGAATTGAAAATGCGTTCAGAATCAGTTGCAGTACACGGAATGATGTGACGATGGTCTTCTTATGTACCCGGAAGAAAAGTGGTCGGGGCACTGCCCAACGCGTGGCAATTGACGAGGCGCCAGTTGTGGAACGACAGTTGCCTATCAACCGTTCCTGAGCAAGAGGAAGTCGATGTCTTCTAGTCCAAACAGGACCACATCGGTGACACATCATAACTTTAGCGTTGACGTTCATCTGTCGGAGGACTTGGAGAGAAGTCGCTTAAACGTGAATACTCTTCCGTTTTCTTTCGTTGAGAGAATGGTCGAAGCCCCTCTCTTCTTTCCATGGTCCTTTAGCTTTATCTTTTCATCCATAACGCTGGACTTGAACTAACTAACCCTTTACTTTTCCCCGCTCCTCCCCTCAGACCTCGACTCTCACTGCCGCCTCCTCTACTCTCGCCTTATCCGAGATAGTGGGCATCACTACTGAACTCGTGGAGCTCCTCGGTTCCGCCGTAGCCTTGTTACTGCTCTTCCCGAAACTCAAGCTCTGGTATGGAGTGTTGGTCACGACTTGCGACGTCGCTTTTTTGCTTTGTTTGGGCGGTTCGTTGAGAGGAAACCTTGAGGTGGTTCAAGTCGCTTATTGGGGGATTGATTAGTCCTATGTCTATTCTTTTTTTTCCTTTCGTCTCTATCTTGGTTAAATTGGAATCGCGATTGAGAGAGCGAGAGACTATTTTCATCTCTCCCTCTTTTTCACTCTCTCTTTCACCCTCCCCTTCGAAGTCTTTCGTGTGTTACTTTACTATACATCCCACTCTTCCGTCACCTTGGATCTATCTATACGTATTCCGACTCTTATCCGTTATGCTCTGCATGCATATAATCTTCAAACTCAACATCAATTGGGCCAATACTTTCTCAGGTTATCTTCCCGTCCAAACACGTCTTTCTGAATGGTGCCGCGTATATTTGCAATTGTAAGTATCTCTGGTCTTGTTGAGATATCCTGAGTGGCTTGTTCAAATTCTGAAGCTCGTTCCGTCCTTCCGAACTCAGATTTTTATTCACGACAGTTGATCACCATGCGTTATGCATTGTGATTCAGTCTTGACATCGCTTTCTTATTCTTTTCTCTTACTAGTATACGTTCCCTTTCTACTGTCATCCTCACTTCCACAACACTGGACTGAACTGACTCTTCCATTTCCGTTATTTTCTTCCTTGTACAACAACCATAGGAATCATAGGTGCCACTATCATGCCACACATATTGTTCCCCGGATCAGCTTTATCTACTCCAGACTGAACCAGAGTTAACTCCGAATATTCTCAAAATAATGTCCCTAAGACCAATGTCTACTGGTAATTTGCGAATCCATACCAGCCGTTGATCTCAGCCAGCACATTTATTTACTCCCTCGTCTTCTTCATTTATGCGTTTCTTTCATACACTGGACAAGGCTTCTTTCACGGCATCTTCCTTCTCCTCCTCCTCCTGCTGTTCTCGGTTGAATCGTTTCCTAACCAATTCCTTAAAAAAACGTACTTCTTCCTCCGTCACTCGTTCGAAACATCATTCCACATCCCTTCCTCCAAGCTTGAAGTAACAGGTGGATAGGTACGTTGATCGGAAAAACAATATGGGAGAGTTTGTGAAGAGTCATACTATTTATCATGGAACGGTGGATATTATGATGTGTTTGTTGGGGTTCACGGTAGTCATCAACAGTTTGTGAGTTTTTTTCAATTGACCCGAGGCGCTTCGAAATGAATTTATTGACATACCTGGTCTTTCTTTTCTTCTAATCACTGACTATGACTCGACTGTTCGACTACTCAGATTGATTTGGACAACAAAAAGAAGGCTCGCATCAGCGGTGTTTTTTCATAGCCATGTCGAAGGTGCAGGCGACGAGGTTTCTTCGATGCACACGATTTGATTAAAAACCTGGTTGGGCTGGGTATGTATGTATGCCTTCGAATCTTGGAGGACCAATGTCTAAAAAAAGTTTCATCAATCACTGTCAGAGGCGGCGACGATTTTCGCATTGGCGCTTTTGTTTGCTAGGCAGGTATGTGTTCTCACTGGCATATATGTTTGAATTCATGCACCTAGTCACAAAGAAAAAAAAACAACGCTTTGTTCAATCGGATATAGAGCTCGCCTATCATCGCTCTAGTAGCGTTGCAGGTCAAGCAGTTGCCGAAGGGTTCATTCGCTGGAGAAGGTTTCCTCGAGTCCTTTCCTCCTTGTATGACACTGTCTAGTCCCAATGTATCTGAATCTGATTCCAACTCTCTGCATTAAAAATAATAATACAGCCTATCTTCTGTCGCCTCCTTACCCAACTGATTGCTGTAATCCCCTCAATGGCTGACCAGGGATCGATGCCTTACTCGTCGCATCCCAAGTCATTACTCTCAGCCGTGTTACATGATTTATCTCCTTCCCATTGGTTTATTTGACTTCGAAGAAATCTATCATATGGGTAACCTGTTGGGTCTTATGTATGATAGTCGGTGATAAGAAACAACGTTGACGAAAGTTCCGGATGAGCATCAGCTCGTTGCTCTTCGTCTTTTCCATTCAAGTTCGTCATCTTGCCTCTCTTTCTCGCTTTCGACCTCACCCATTCCTCCACATCAAACTCGGCAGTGCTCTCTTTCCACTATTGAATTCCTTCTCCTGTATCGAGCGCACTTCGGCCTTTGCTGTCAGAAGAAGGGTAGGAGCGAGAAGGCAAACTTTTGAGGGGCAGACCGTTCCGAATATGCTGTAGACGCAAAGAATGTTGCGTAACAATTCCTTCTAACCCACCTTCAGCTATGTCCTAGTACTACTCCACCCCTCCTGGGAAACCAGAACGACCCTCATTACTCGTACCCTGAGCGGAACTAGCGAGCGAGTCCTTAGGTGAACGGTTTCCACCACGCACGCAAGAACCATGTGAGCCCAAGGAAGCCGAAAAAGCGTACTTCCACCATCTCTAAACAAATCGTCCCTCGTATGAATCGTATCCGGTTTTCTATTCAACGAAGCTGTAACCGCTGATCTTTTATTCGACGGCGTCGTTCCATTTCCTGTCCCTGTATGCTATACAAAAGGAGTTAAAGGCGAAGGTTGACTGAAATGCGTTCACATTCACGTTCTGCTAGTGGTGATGGTGATGGTAGTGGAGTTGTTGTTTCGCCAGAGCGGTGGTCTGCGAACTTGGTGATAACAAACCTAAGTTGGAGGCCGAAGCGAGAAACAACAAAACTTCTGGCCTACCATTTTCACTTGCGTTGTTCACTCCGGTTGTACTAGTAATGACGCCTTCGCGATATCGGTCGAAGAGAGTGTAGAGTGAGATGAGTTTTTGAGAGATGGGTGATATGAGAGAGAGCGAGGCGTTGAGGTTGGTGAGGAATTCTATTGGGTCTTGTTTCTCTAACGATGACGATGTGTCATGGTCATGAGCTTGAGACGATTGGGTCGGGATCTGAGTTTGAGAGGATTGACGGGAAGGACCGACGAGGTGTAGTGTAAGCATTCAGTCGGGAATGAGAAGAAGATACCGAAGACCCGGGTCTTCGGTGGAATGCGGAGAGCTTTCAGCGGCCTTGTCGGATGAGAATGAAGAAAGGAGACGGTTGATAGTCGCTTGAGCGCTGGGGTTTAGAACGAGAGTAAGGTAGATAGTGGTGACGGCGATCAAGTGAGGTGAGTAAAGGAAACATGAATTAGAGCGATAGCTGTCATCTATGATGAAGCTACATACGTAGTTTGTTTTCAAAGAACCGTTAGGATTTCCTAGAAATACGAGGAAGAATAAATCCGAAAAAATGCGAGAAAGGGACGTACCAAGCCATTTGCAAAGCATTTTCTGACTAGTCCAGCCTCCCCTCTCCAGTACTCTAATATCCTGATCCAGTCCCACACTCAGATCAACTGCATCCAAAAAGTCCCCACCTACACAGAACTGGAGTCGGTCGCCATCGACAACAGTCCATCTGTGCGTAGTTCGAGTTTGAGCTGGTCGATGAGCAAACGGCGTGCCCCGCTCAGACAAGTGCGGCGGAGTTTAAAATCAAACTCTCCCACATGACGTCATCAAATTGACGCGGTATTCTGACCACAACTCTGCTGAGACTATACAAACCCCTGCCAGTAGCCGACCGTTCATTTACTTCCTCGTCCTCCTTGTTCATGAGCAAACAAAACAGAGCTTCTTCCACGACTTCTTCCTCTTCTTGCCCCTCTTCTTGGTTGAGTCATTTCCTAAGCAACCTCTTAAAAAGACATACTCCTTCCTCCAGTTTTCATTCAAAACCTCCTTCCGTGTCCCTCCTCCAAGCTCGAAGATACAGGCGGATAGATGCATTGATGATCAGGAAAACAAGTTGAGAGAGTTTGTGAAGAGTGATATTTACCAGAGCAGTGGATATCGTAATGAGTTTGTCGGGGTTCGCGGTTGTCATTAACAGTTTGTGAGTTTTTTTGTGGTTTTAATAATTGAGCCGGGATGCTTCGAAATGAATCTACTGACATGCCTGGTCGTTTTTCTTCTTTTAATTACTCGCCACAACTCGACTACTCGAAAGACCCGGATTGGTTTGGACAATAACCGAGAAAAGGATCCTAAATCTCGCATCGGCGGTGTTCTTCTACGGCCATGTCTACAGAGCAGGTGACGCAGATCTGTTTGATGTGTATGATTTGCTTAAAGAGTTAGTTGGGCCGGCTATGTTTTTCATTCGAATCCTGGAAGGCCTTTGAATACAATGTCTAAAAAAAGTTGTGTTGATCGTTAAGAATCGCAACGATCTTTTGCGTCGGCGCTTTTGTTCACTGGGCAAGTACGTGTTTGAATGAACTCTCATATATGCTTGAGTTCATTCACCAAGTCGACAACAACAAAAATCAGGATATTTAGAGCCCGTCTATTGTCGCTACTGTACCAGGCCAAACAGTCGCTGAAACATTTACTTGTTGGAGGGCTTCCGTAAGTCCTTCTTTGCATGATATCGTCTAGTCATCCCAACGCATCCGAATGTCATTCCAACTCTTTGCTCGCAAAAAAAAGATAATCCAGCCTATTTTCCGCCCTCTCCTTACCTGACTAATCCCCTCGATGGTCATCGCAGCCAACCAGGGATTGACACCTTAATTTTCACTTCCCAAGTCATACTCTCGATCATGTTACCATTCATCTCCTTCCTATTTGACTTCGAAAAAATCCATCATGTGTATGAAAATACCAGCTTCTAGTGCGAATTAGAGGACCCTGAAGTGGTACAACAAACCAAAAAAACTTGAGTGGTCTGGTTCATGCAACTCTACCCATTCATGGGTATGGAGAAGGAGTCAGAGGTCATGACGAGAAGGATAGAGAGGAGAAAGAACTCGAGGCTCAACCAGAGGACACCATCCTGGATTAAATAACAACTTGGTTGTGACGCTATTGGCATTTGGCATTTGGTTGGTGATCGTAGTTTATGTGATTGTGACGCTGTGGAGCGGGTGAGTGGTAGAGGGAATGCTAGCAGGAGGTAAGTCTAGAAAACCGAGGCCTGGCCTTATGCAGGGTATTGAACATCAATGGTTTGGATGAGAGTATAGCATACTGGATGTATATGAAAGCTACTGTGGAAGATTGGCCTCTCGTTGATTAGCTCTGTTATCGCCTAGTATCCTATAGTACTCTTGTATTTTGCTGGTTTGCAACAGTTTTTTCACATTAAATAGCTTGTGAATAGTTGATTCTGAGTGTGGAGTACCAAGTGCTCCAGATCAGCGGCAACTGTCAATGCTCACAACCTACTGTCAGCACGTCTTGTACCTGCTATGCCGCCCTGTTACACGAACTAACAGCAAATGCCGAAACAAAATACAACTGCATAATCTCCAAGATAATTCTCGGGAGAGACGAGAGGAAAAGAAGATAACCTAGATACATATCTGACGTGCACAATTCTAGTTACTGGGCCACTGGAATTACAAAAATTTGGGCCTAGTGACTTGATCCTCTCGATTTTTTGTCTTTTCCCTGACCTGACTTGCTTGAAGATTTTCATTTTATATAAAGATTACAACTGATCAAAGGCTAGAAATCTACATAGTGATTTTTGTGGATTACTTTCAACACCCTGGTTTCATTCCCAAACCATTCACCACACTTGGCACATCTCGCTGGTTGTATCTGAACATGAGAGTAATGGCATCCAACACAAATCCACTGCTCAGTGTATACTGGGGGACTAGCATCAGGAACATCAAAATCAAATATCCAACAAAACCTAGTTCCATCCCGACTTGTTAGACCTCTACAAGACTTACTAAAGCCATCATTGCCAATCAAATATCCCTCCAGCCATGGACTTGGTTCAAGATACTGGAGTGATACATCAGATGGAGAGTCAAATTTAGATGTCTCTGACCCCAAATCACTCCAATCCTCAGAACCAGAGTCCAGCTCTGAAAGATCCAAATCTTGATAAATGAGGATCTCTGAAACAGTCAAATTCATTTCTTGTCGAAGTCTAGGAATTGGAAACCAGATTTCTGATAAAAAAAAAAACACTCATGAATCTATCAAAGAAAAATCAAATTACCATAAACTCACTATGAGATTGTGCACCAGTATCATCATGTATTGGCTCTGGATCTGAACCTAAAACTTCTTCCAGGTTATCATGGACAATATGCCAGCTGTCTAGTTCTTCTATTGACTGATCTGTGACAGTCTTGGGATTCAAAGAAATTCAATAATCTGAGTGTACCATGATGTTTACCTGAATCCTCAGACAGAGGGATTACTTCAATCAGAGGTAATCCAAAGGCCTTGGTGAAATCTTGCGTTGATGGGTCATACCCAAAGAACTTTTGTACTTGTTGAATGGCTTGAAACTGATAGTTGAAACAGTGAAGTCCAAAGGGAGAGGTTTTCACTTTGTATTTTGGGAGCCCAATGAGATCACAAACTCTCTGTGATATCTGCATAGACCCATATGGATCAAAAGACCAGAAATAGTGATTCTCTCCATGTTCCCCCCAGCTCACTTCAGTTGAGCCACTTTCTGGACACTGGTTGAGGTTCAGTGGTGCAATGAACATGTAAATGTTTTTTGGGATGATGTTTGGATGTAGAACTCCAGTCCCAGCATCCGGTGTTAAGGATATCTCTACAACAGTTGTTACACCTACGGTTCACTAAGTCCAGATTGATCATGTCCAGGAATAAGGGCAGCTCACTGTATTGCTCCAGTTTTGATGTATTACCTCCAGTTGTATTGAAACAAGACATTCCTTGGAATAACCAAGCACACATCAGCTTGTCTTGTAATGTTATAGGCAATTTAACATTAGAGGTGAAATTGTTTCCCCAAATGGTAATATCATAGTGAAATCTGTCAAGGTATTTTTTCAACATCTTAGTTCATAATAAAATACAAATTTGAAAATTCTCAACATACCGAGTCCAACCATGCTCAAGCAGTATCCCTTCTTTTCCAGAAATAGACATCCAAGGACCAGCCATGAATGAGTATGACCTATCCAAGTTTTTGAACCATCCAACAGTTCTGAATGAGTCCTTGTCACTGGCAGTCCATGATGATATCAAAGGGAGAGTGATGGGAAGAATGTTATCTCTGTGCACTTGTACTTCAAAGAGGCTCAGAAAACTCAATGTATCTAAAAGGGAGCCAGTAATAGTCTGTTGTGAACGGAAATCTTTTTTTGGAATGCCCCAAAGATATTCCAATGTACGAGTTTCATCATGAAACAAGTCAAAAGGCAATGGTTTGTGCGGCTCCAAGGACATAATAGTAGACAAAGGCCACGATATTAATTCTGAACCCATTGCTCCTCGGCCTTGTGAGCCAAAACAAATTATTCCTGTATCACGTCGAACAAAAACAGCACCTTGCTGCTGATATTTGTCAGTAAAGATGAAATTTGTAGTGGAAGCACTCAAATCTGACCGTACAACTTTCATCTGCAAATGAAGAGCCTCCCACACTTTCTGGAAGCTTCCGTCTTGCCAGTTTCTGAGAGAAACAATAAGCTCGTCTAAGATCTTGGATACAAGAAAATAGCATACAAGATGGGCCGTAAGGTAGCACTTGACAATACTGGAGCATCTTCCCCAAATTTGTGCGATAGGAACAACATCTGTAAGATTAAAGATGAATGAATACACCTCGCGTACTCGATGCTCGCTCTTACTGTCACAGAACACCAAAGCTGGATTCGATTTTTGCCTATTCAGTCCAAACAAGTGAACAACATTCTGATGGCTGGATTGAATCGAAGTCATTTATTAACACAAACATGGTCAAAAGGGTAATGAGAACTGTACTGGTTAGAATGCTTTAAGAAATCCCGTTCCCAAGCCTGCAAGAAGAAATTGTAGGAGGTTAGATCGAGAAACTCTAGATTTTAGTAAACCTCAACAACATACGGCATACGCATCTCTTCCGCTATAATGCATAGCAACACAATGACTGTAGTTACCGGCTACACCGAATAAGCTGACACTATGGGCAGTCCTGGTATATTTAAATTTCTTTCGCGTCGGATTCTGATCCCGCCACAGTGTCTTCTCCTCGTCAATTTCGCTTGTAGAGAGTTCTCGTAAAAGTCGTATATCACACCGACGAAAATCACGGTACTACCAGTAAAATCAGAGCTTGTACTTGGCAAATGAGTCACTGAGGGGTACTTACTTGATCGAAAATTGACTCTCCGCGTGCACCGTTTGAGACAATTTGGTCTTGGGAACCAATAATCTGGGTGATATGATCTCCCGCTACAAAGTTGGTTATATGATCTCCGGCTGTATTGATTATATGACTGCCTTCGAAAGAGGAATGGGAGGTGTTTTCAAAGAAGTTGGACCTAGACATAGTTTCGGTCACTTTACAGAGGAAGGTGGGGAGGTAGATAAGGTGTCAGGACGTTGGGACGTTTGGTTTAAATGCTCAAATTACACTGGAACAACGTGAGGCGCATCGCCATAAGAATGTTGGGATAAGCGCCCTTTAACAGCTTTTGAATTGCCTTCAGGAAGTCAGCTGGTCCAGACTTGATGCTTGATGCTTGATGCAATGCTTGTGGCGTGATACGATCTGTCAAGTACTATTTTTGAGCCGCGAGTTCTTGGGAATGAAACGGACTCCACTCTGCAAATCAAAAAAATTAACATTTTTCATTGTGGACATTATAAGCGCTTATGGTATGTTGTATGTAATCTCGTCCCCAGATGTCAGGGTGTGGGACAAACAAGAAAATACAAAGGGATAAACAAAAGAACAAACAAACGTCCCACACCCTGACATCTGGTGCATTTCGTATAGTAAAGGGGCGGATCGATACACAGCCACATGTGACATGCTGTGACAGGCCTGGACTGACAACTCGACGCAGCCTCGTCTATCGCACTTCCATCTCCCTCCCCTTGCGAAAATATATCTAGCTTTATGTATGTATACCATCTACTTCCGAGACGGCTCTTTAATACTAGTCTTACATAAAATAATCCCTTCAGTCTGCGAGTGCAATGTCAGACATTCTTGAAATGATATTTGCAGACGAAAATCTATACGAATATGAGGATCCATACATATACCCTTTGAAAAATAGAATAACAAAGGAGCGTAGTACCATATGAGCATATAGAATAGAGAGTTTAGGGAGAGGAGGGTATCACCGCGACGACGCGCATCGTGGTGGTGGTAGATGAAATGTCACGTCTGCGGTGGCTGTGTACCGATCCGTCCCTTTACTATACAAAATGCACCAGACGTAAGAGGGCAAGTCCTTCTGTTTGTTTCATTGTTTGTAGCTTGTATTTTCTTGTTTGGCCTTGCCCTCACGTCTGGGTACGAGACTATGTTGTATGCACATGGGAAATACGTTCAAAATCAGCTGCAGCACCTAGAATGATGGCCTTCTTATGACTTGGAAGAAAAGTGGGGCCGATGTGCACACCGCCCAACGCGTAGCCAATCAGTTGTGAAACGGCGGTTTCCGCTCTCCTCCTCCGCTGCCGGACCCGGTGCGGCGTCCCGATCTCGGGACATAATAGACAAGTTCCTCCGGTCCACATCGGTGACACTCGCGGCCGCATTAACTCGTTTGAGTGGGTTCATCCGTCAAACAAGCAACAGCGTAACAACTAGCAAAGTATACGTCTTATCACTCTAAGTGTTGAGAGCTTGTGTCAACGTCGCTTGGTCTTGATGCATGATGATTTGAATAGTAGATACCGCTCGGACAACTCCAGCGGGGTTTGAAATCAAACTGCACGTATGACGTCACTCTTGTGGGTTCGTCACTGTAGTCTGACTCAGTCAAGCGACCTCAAACTGCACGTTCATTTACTTCGTCCTCTTTATTTACGAGTTCTCTTCATACACATGACAATGCTTCTTCTACGACATCTTCCTTCCTCTTTCTCCTCCTCTCTTCTCGGTTGAGTGTTTTCCTAAAAGAAGAACGTACTCCTTCCTCCGTCTCTCGTTCTGAAACTTTGCGGTACGTCCCCCCCTCGGAGTCCCTCAAGCTGGAAGGAACAGGTGGATAGATACGTTGATCGGGAAAACAATTTGAGAGAGCTCGTGAAGAGTCATATCTACTATGGAGCGTTGGATATTGTGATAAGTTTGTTGGTCATTAACAATTTGTGAGTTTTGCTTTCTTTTTTTTTCAACTGATCCGAGAAGCTTCTGAATGAATTTCCTGATATGCCTAGTCTCTCTCACTGACTACAACTCAACGACTCGAACACTTGGGTCGATTTGGAGAACAAAAAAAGGATCTTAATTCTCGCATCGACGGTGTTTTTTAACGGCCATGTCAACGGTACAAGGGACGCGGGTTTCTTCGATGTATATGATTTGATCAAAGTGTTAGTTTGGGCCGGGTAAATGTGCCTTCCGATCACAGTGGACCTGAGAATGCAATGGCTGACAACCTGTTTCGTTAACTTTTAGGAGCTGCGAATGACTTTTGCGTTGGCGCTTTTGTTTGCTAGGCTGGTACGTGGTTCTCATATACATTTGGGTTACATTTGGGTTTATTCACCTAGTTTAGAAAAACCAACACTTTGGTCAATATGGAGCACATCGATCATTGCTATACCATAGCAGGCCAAGGAGCATTGCCATAAGTCCTTCCCTGCATCATATTGTCTAGTACTCCTGCCATACCTGATTGCTATTTCAACTCTTTACATTGAAAATAATAATCCAGCCCATCTTCCGTCGCCTCCTCACCTAACTGATCGCTGTAATCCTCTCAACGGCTGTTGTTGTTGCTCTAGGTCTTACTTGTTACTCCTCAAGTCGTACCCCCCGCCGTATTACCATCCTTCCCATTTGTTTATCTGAGTTGAAAGAAATATGGCACGATGTCTGTGAAGGTAGTACCAATGTCCAGTGCGAATCCGAGGGACAACAGTGGGACTATGAACCACCAAAATTTGGATGGTTTGGTTTATGCAGCTCTGCTTATTCGTAGAGATGGGCATAGAGTCGAAGATCATGACAGGAAAGATAGATAGGGGAAAGAACTCGAGTCCAACCGGAGGATGCCATGAAAAAAACTTGGTTGGTAATCATGGTTGCGAAGGTTTAAACTTTATGTGATTGTGACGCTGGGGAGTGGGTGAGGGGTAGAGGGAATGCTAGCAGGAGGTAAGTCCAAGAAATTGAGGGGTCGAATATTGAACATCAATTGCATTGATGGTTTAGAGGGAAGTATAACATACTGTGTGTACATGAAGGAAGATCAGTCTCTTGTTGATTAGCTCTACTATTGCTTAGTATCTATAGTAATCATGTAGTTTGCTGGTTTCAAACGGTCTGTTTACCATTTTTCTACATTACATATCTCGTGAGTAGTTAATTCTGCGTTAAATATCAAGCGTTCGGGATTAGTGTCTATTGTCACTGCTTGAGTGCCCACTTGCTCAAAACTTACCGCCACTGACGTCCTGTACCTGCTATACAAATGGCAAAAATGAAACACAACTGCATATCCCTGGGATAATTCTCGGGAGAAAAAGGAGAGAAAAAGATACACAAACATACTCTTACGTGCACAATTCCCTAGTTATTGGGCCACTGAAATTACGAGATTCAGGTCCAGTGAATCTACTTTGGATAATCAAAGCTTGATCCTCTCGCAATTCGTATTTTCGGTCTTTTCCCGTACCCGACTTGCTTGAAGATCTTCATTTTTATATAAAAATTACAACTGTCCAAAGGCTAGATATCTACATGGTCATTCTTGTGAATTACTTTCAACACCATGATGTCCTCAAGCCCGCTGCTTTGGTTCCCAAGCCTTGTGCTACACTATTGTCACTACTCAAAGCTTACTGGCATCGACGTCCTGTACCTGCTATACATCTCCCAAAAACAAAACGCAGCTGCATATCTATGAAGTAATTCTGGTGAGAAAAAAAGCGGGAAAACAGTAGACAAACATACTCTGATGTGCACAATTCATTGGTCATTGGGCGACTGAAATTAAGAAATTTAGGCTTAGTGACTCTGCTTTTGATATCAAGAAACTTGATCCTTTCGATTTTTTGTCTTTTCCCCTTCCTGATTTGCTTGAAGAAAGTTTTCATTTTTTATACAGAAATTACAACTGTTCAAAGGCTAGATATCTACGTAGTGATTCTTGTGAATTACTTTCAACACTATGATGTTCCAGCGCGACTCGGAGTTGATCTGATCTCTTAACCTTGTACCCGTAAACCTTGTACCACACTTGGCACATGTCACTGGTTGAATCCGGGCATGAGAGTAATGGCATTCGACACAGATCCAGTGTTCAGTATATACTGGGGGACCAGCATCAGGAACATCTAAATTAAGCATCCAACAAAACCTAGTTCCATCTTGACTTGTTACACCTCTACAAGATTTGGTCAGATTGCCCGTCAAATATCCCTCAAGCCATGGACTTGGTTCAAAATATTTGATTGGTAAATCAGATAGAGAGTCAAATTTAGATGTCTCTGACCCTAAATCACTCCGATCATCAGAACCAGAGTCTAGCTCAGAGCCATCCAAATCATGATAACCTAGGATCTCTGGAACAGTCAGATTCATTTTTTGTCGAAGCCTAGGAATTGGGAACCAGATTCCTGAAAAAACTCATGAGTCTATCAAAGAAAATCTAATCATCATAAACTCACCTTGAGGTTTTGCACTAGTGTCATGTATTGACACTGAATTCAAGCTTGACACTTCATCTAGGTTACTATGAGCAATATGCCAGCTGTCTAGTTCATCTATGGATTGATCAGCTATAGTCTTGATTATCAACATTTAATAATCTGAGTGTGTTACACATACCATGAGGTTTGTCTGGATCTTCAGAATGAGGGACTACTTCAATCAGAGGCAGTCCAAAGGCCTCAGCAAAATCTTGGGTTGATGGGTCATACCCCAAGAACTTTTGAAGTTGTTGATTGGCTTGAAACTGATAGTTGAGATAGAAGGATCCCAAGGTAAAGAGTTCCACTTTGTATTTTGGGAGCCCAATGAGATCACAGACTCTCTGTGATATACAGGTAGACCCATCTGGATCAAAAGACCAGAAATAGTTATTCCCTTCATGCTCTCCCCAGCTCACTTTAGTTGAGCCATCTTCTGGACACTGGTTGAGGCTCACTGGTGCAATGAACATGTAAATGTTTCTTGGGATGATGTTTGGATGTGAAACTGTAGTCTCAACATCTGGCGTCAGAGATATCTCCACTCTAGTTTGGACACCTATGGTTTACTAAATCTAGATTGATCATGTCCAGGAACAACAGCAGCTCACCGTATTGCTCCAGTTTTGATATATCATCGCCAATTGTATTGGCAACAAACATTTCTTGCCACAACCAAGCAGACACCAGCTTTTTCTCTGATGTTTCATGCAAATGAACATTAGAGGTAAAATTTCTGCCCCAATTGGTAACATCATAATGAAATCTGTCAAAATATTTTTCAACACATTAATTCATAAAATATAGATTGAGAAAGTCTCTCAATCAACTCACCTTGTCCAGCCATGCCCAAGCAGTATCCCTTCTTTCCCAGGGAAAGATTTCCAAGGGCTAGACATGAATGAGTATGACCTGTCCAGTTTTTTGAACCATCCAACAGTTAATGACTCCTTTTCACTACCAGTCCATGATAATATTGAGGGGAGAGTAATGGGAAGTATGCTGTAGATATATCCTCGCACGCAAAAGTAGTTCCAGAAACTCAATATGTCTAAAAGGGAACTGGTACTGATCTGTTGTGAGAGGGAATCTTTTTTTATAATTCCCCAGGTATATTCCAATGTACGAGTTTCATCATGAAGCAAGTCAAAAGGCAGCAGTTTGCCAGGCTCCTCAGGCTCAGTGTCAAGGGCAAGCAGTGGTAATTCCCTTGTAATTAATTGTGAGCCCATTTCTCCTTGGCTTTGTGAGCCAAAACAAATCATTCCTGTATCACGTCGAACAAAAACAGCACCTTGCTATTGATACGTGTCAGTGAATGACAAATTTTGTAGTGGAAACACTCAAATCTCACCCTATAACTTTCATCTGCAAATGAAGAGCCTCCCATACTTTTTGAGAAATTCCATCCTGCCAGATACTAAAGGAAACACAACTCAGCTCTTCAAGAATTTTGGATCCAAAAAATCAGCATACAAACTGAACTTGAAGGTAGCACTTCGCAGTAGAGGAGCATTTTTCCCAAATCTGTACCAAAGGAACAACATCTATAAGATTGGAGATGAGTGAATACACCTCGAGTACTTGATGCTCCCACTAACCATCACAGAACACCAAAGCTGGATTTGATCTTTGCCTATTCAGTCCAAACAAGTGCACAACATTCGAATGGCTGAAATATTAAAATCATCTGTCAAAACGAACGCGATCAAAAGGTGGTAAGAACCGTACTAGTTAGGATGCTTTAGGAAATCCCGTTCCCAAGCCTGTAAAAAGGAATCGTAGAAGGTTAGTTTTTGAAACTCTAGATTTTAGTAAACCTCGATAACATACGGCATGCGCATCTCGGCCGCTATAACGAATAGCGACACAATGACTAAACTTTTCAGCTACACCGAATAAGCTGACACTGTGTGCAGTCGTGGTATATTTCAACTTCTTCTGCATCAGATTCCGATCGCACAACAACGATGTCTTCTCCTCGTCGATTTCTCTTGTAGATAATTCTCGTAAAAGTCGTATATCACAACGACGAAAATTGTGGTACTACCGGTGAAATCAGAGCCTATACTTGATAAACGAGTAAGCCAGCCACCTACTTGATCGAAAATTGACTCTCCACATACACCAGTTGAGACAACTTGATGTCGAGAGCCAATGATCTGGGTGATATTATCTACCGCCGCTATATAGATGTTATGATCTCCCGCTACGTTGGTTGTATGATCTCCCGCTACGTTGATTTCATGATCTCTCGCAACGTTGGTTATATGATCTCGGGCTGTGTTGGTTATGTGACTTCCTTCGAAAGAGGAGTGTGAGGTGTTTTGGAAGAAGCTAGACATAGTCTCGGTCGCTTTAGAGAGGAAGGTGGGGATAAAGGCAGATGTGTTAGGACGCCTGGGTATTGGTGTTTTAAATGGTCCAATTACAATACTACACTCAAACGACATAAGGCAGATGCATTCGCATTGCCATAGAAACTTTGGAACAAGCCCCCTTCAACAGCTTTGAATTGCCCTCAGGAAGTCAGGGCTTGACGTGTGGCGTGATACGCCGCAAAGTACTTTTGGGCTGCGAGTTCTTGAGATCTCATGAATGGACCACTGCCAACAAAAAAAAATCGAAACGGTTGTTTGGTCTAATGTTTTTTTATTGTGGACCTAACAAGCACTTACAGCGATTTCGGAAAACCTTGTCCTGCGCGACTTTTGAGAATGCAAAAAAAGACTTGCAAAATGCAAGCGAACACAAGCGAGTACAGCCGATGTCAGATGAACGGCTGAACAGAGCGGAATCCGTTGTTGGCAGGTACAAAGTTCTGCGCCAATATCCAACCTCCTGCATACGTTTATTTTACCGTCATCTTACTTTATCTGAATCCATACTATGAGTTACCTCCAGACTAGAGTGTTGGATTTCCTTTGCCAATGTGTTATATTTCTCAGAATGACACAAAGACTGGACTGCAAGAAGCTTGAAGAAGGTCTATTTCGGGAGATGCATATCAAAAGCCATATGTATCTGACATCGGCTGCACTCGCTTGTATTCGCTTGTGTTCGCTTACCTTTTGCAAGTTTTGCTTTTGCATCCTCAAAATTTTGCGTAGGACAAGGTTTTCCGAAATCGCTGTAATCTGTATGCACTTGGGATTGAAAATGCGTTTAAAATCAGCTGCAGTACACGGAGGAGGAGGAGGAGGAGGAGGAGTTTATTAACCGGACTAGTCCAAGAGCTGAACGCCGGAATGATATGACGATGGCCTTCTTATGACTCGGAAGAAAAGTGGGGCCGATGCGCCACTGCCCAACGCCGTGGCAATTGACGAGGCACCAATCAACGTTCAACCGTTCCTGGGCCAAGAAAATCAATGCCTTCTGATCCAAATAGGACCACACCATTGACACATCATAACTAGGCTTTAGTGTTAACGTTCATCTGTCGGGACGACCAAGGACCTGGGGAGAAGTTGCTTACACGTGAATACTCTTCCGTTTTCTTTCATTGCGAGAACGGTCAAAGTCCCTCTCCTCTTTCCATGGTCCTTTATCTTTTCAATCACAACGCTGAACTTGAACTAAACCCGCTTTCCCCCACTCCTCCCCTCAGACCTCGCCTCTCACTGCCGTCTTCTCTCTCACTCTCCTCTAGCCTATCTTCCCCTTGTTCGATCGACACTTTTGATCCCTCTTACGCCTTATCCGAGATAGCGGGCATCACTACTGACCTCGTGGAGCTCCTCGGTTCCGCAGTAGCCTTGTTCTTGCTCTTCCCGAAACTCGAGCTTTGGCACGGAGTGTTGTTCACGACTTGCGATGTCGCTTTTTTGCTTTGTTTGGGTGGTTCGTTGAGAGGAAACCTTGAGGTGGTTCAAGTCGCTTATTGGGGCATTGGTTAGTCCTATGTCTATTCTTTTTTTTCCTTTCGTCTCTATCTCAGGCTTGGTTAAATTTGAATCGCGATTGAGAGGGCGAGAGACTATTTTCATCGCTCCCTCTTTTTCACTCTCTTTTTCACCCTCCCCTTCAAAGTCTTTCGTGTGTTACTTTACTATACATAGATCCCACTCTTCCGTCACCTTGGATCTATCTATACGTATTCCGACTCTTATCCGTTATGGTCTGCATGCATATAATCTTCAAACTCAACATCAACTGGGGCAATACTTTTGAAGGTTATCTTCCGTTCAAATACGTCTTTCTGAATGGTGCTGCGTATATTCGCAATTGTAAGTATCTCTCGCCTTGTTGAGATGTCCTTGTTCGAATTCCAAAACTCGTTCCGTCCTTCAGAACTCAAGTTTTTGTTCACGATCGTTGGTCGTCATGCATTATGCATCGTGATTGACGGTCTGTACGTCATGGTTGTTTTCTTTTTTTTTTGTCTTACTAGTATACGTTCTACTTTCATCCTCACTTCCATAACACTGGATTGGACTGACCCTTCCGTTTCCATTTTTTTCTTCTTTGTACAACAACCGTAGGAACCATAGGTACCACTATCATCTCGTTCCCCGGATCAGCCCTAGCTGCTCAAGGCTGAACCGGAGTTAGTTCCGACTATTCTCAAAATAATGTCCCTAAGACCAACGTGTCTACTTACTGTAACTTGCAAACCCAAGCTAGCAGTCTATTTCAACCAGCACGTCCACTATTTACTTCCTTATGTCCTTCAGTCATGTTTTATCTTCATACACAGAACGAGGCTTCTTGTGTGACATCTTTCTCCTCCTGCTCCTGCTCCTCCTGTTCATGGTTTACTCGTTTCCTACCCAACTCCCTAAAAAGAACGTACTCCTTCCTCCGTCACTCATTGTTCCGTGTCCCTCCCCAAGCTTGAAGAAACATGTGAATAGGTACGTTGGCCGCATCGGAAATGCAACTTGGGAGAGTTTGTGAAGAGTCCTATTTACTATAAAACAGTGGATATTGTGATGAGTGGTGTTGGGGTTCATACGTACTAAATATCAAGTGCTCTGTGTCAGCGTCTATTATCCTTATTCACAACTTACCGTCACTAGCATCTTGTACCTGCTATGCTACCCTCCTCTAATAACTGCAAATGCCAAAAACGACACATGACTGCAATTCGCAGGAGAAAAAAGGAGGAAAAAAAGTGCACAAACGTAACCTAGATACATATCTGACGTGCATAATTCCCTAGTCATGGCACCACTTGAATTATAAGAGTTTAGGCCCAGTGACTCTTTTGATAATAAAAGCTTGATCCTCTCGTAAATTCTATTTTTGGGCCTTTCCCCCTGCACAACTTGCTTGAAGACTTCCATTTTTTGTATGGGAATTACATCTGTTTCAAGGCTAGATATCTACATAGTGATTCTTGTGGATTACTTTCAACACCATGGTGTCCCATGGCCAGCCATTCTGATTGCCGAACCTTATACCACACTTGGCACATGTCACTGGTTGAACCTGAACATGAGAGTAATGGCATCCAACACAAATCCAGCGCTCAGTGCAGACTGGGTGACTGGCATCAGAAACACCATCAAACATCCAACAAAACCTAGTTCCATCTTGACTTATTATGCCTCTACAGGACTTGCTCAAGTCATGATTGCCAATCACAAATCCCTCCAGCCATGGACTTCGTTCCAGATATTGGATCATTGATATATCAGGTGGAGAGTCAAAGTCAAATTTAGATGTCTCTGACCCCAAATCACTCCAATCCTGTGAGCAGGAGTCCTGTTCAGAAGCATCCAAATCTTGATAACTGAGGAGCTCTGAAACAGTCAAATTCATTTCTTTTCGAAGTCTAGGCATTGGAAACCAAATTCCTGGGAAAAAATATGACATTCATGATTCTATCAGAGAGAAATCTAATCATCATAAACTCACCTTGAGATTGTGTACTAGTGTCATCATGGACTGACTTTGAATATGAACTTGACACCTCATCCAGGTTATCATCAACAATATGCCAATTGTCTAGTTCTTCTATGGATTGATCTGCTACAGTCTCAATATTCAGAGAGATTTAATAGTCTGAGTGTGTTACACATACCACAAGGTTTGTCTGGATCCTCAGTCAGAGGGAGTGCTTCAATCAGAGGCAGTCCACATGCTTTGGCAAAATCTTGTGTTAATGGGTCATTTCCAAAGAACTTTTGTACTTGTTGAATGGCTTGAAACTGGTAGTCCAAACAGAAAGATATACTAGGGATGATTTCCTCCTTGTACTTTGGGAGCCCAAGGAGATCACAGACTCTCTGTGATATCTTGGTAGACCCATCTGGATCAAAAGACCAGAAATAGTGATTCTCTCCATTCTCCTCCCAGCTCACTTTGGTTGTGCCACTTTCAGGACACTGGTTGAGGCTCACTGGTGCAATGAACATGAAAATGTTTTTTGGGATGATGTTTGGGTGTAGAACTGCATTCCTAACATCTGGCATTAGTCTTATCTGCATTTGAATTGTTACACCTATGATTTACTAAATCTATATTGATTATGTCCAGGAACAAGGGCAGCTCTCACCATATTGCTCTATTTCTGATGTATCACCTCCGGTTGCATTGACATAACACATTCCTTGGCATAACCAGGCAGACATTATCTTGTTCTGTAATTTTCGAGGCAATTGAACATAAGAGCTAAAGTTCTTTCCCCAATTGGTAACATCATAGTGAAATCTGTTAAAGTATTTTTTAGCATATTAGTTCATAATGGAATATAGATTCGAGAATTCTCTCAATCAACATACCGAGTCCAACTGTGCGCAAGCAGTATCCCTTCTTTCCCAAGATTTGATCTCCAAGGACTGACCATGAATGAGTATGACCTGTCCAATTTTTTGAACCATCCAGCAGCTCTGAATGAGTTCTTGTCACCAGCAATACATGATGATATGAAGGGGAGAGTGATGGGAAACATGTCGTATCTGTCGCAGGCCCAAATGTTGGTTGTGAAATTCAATATATCTAAAGGGGAGCTAGTAATAATCTGTTGTGAGAGGGAATCTTTTTTTGGAATGCCCCAAAGATATTCCAATGTACGCGTTTCATCATGAAACAAGTCAAAAGGCAACAGTTTTGCAGGCTCCTCAGGCAAAGTTAGAGGGAAAATCGGTAATATTTCCCTCGTGTTCAATTGTGGGCTCATTTCTTGTGAGCCAAAACAAATCATTCCTGTATCACGTCGAACAAAAGCAGCCCCTTCAAGCTACTGATACTTGTCAGTGAATGACGAAATTTATAGTGGAAGCACTCAAATCTGACCTGATAACCTTCACTTGCAAATAAATAGCCTCTCATACTTTCTGGCAAGTTCCGTTCTGCCAGATACTGAGGGAAACACAAATGAGCTCTTCTAAAATTTTGGATAAAAAAAAAGCATACAAAACGAATGATAAGGTAGCACTTGACAATGGAGGAGCATTTCTCCCAAACTTGTGCCAAAGAAACAACATCTGTCAGATAGGAGATCAATGGATACACCTTGAATACTCGAAGTTCTCACTGACCATCACAAAACACCAAAGCTGGTTTCGATTTTTGCCTACTCAGTCCAAACAAGTGAACAACATTTTGATGGCTGGATTGAAATCATTAGTCAAAACCAACACGGTCAAACGGATGACGAGAACCGTACTGGTCAGAATACTTTAGGAGATCCCGTTCCCAAGCCTGCAAGCGGAAATTTTAGGAGGTTAGTTTGAGACTCTAGATTTTAGTCAATCTCGATAACATACCGCATATACATCTCGCCCACTGTAATACATAGCGACACAATGACTGTAATTACCAGGCACACCGAGCAAGCTGACATTATGTGCAGTCCTAGTATACTTCAATTTCTTTTGCGTCGAATCCCACCACCTTTGTGTCTTCTCCTCGTCAATTTTGCTTGTAGATAGTTCTCGTAAAAGTCGTATATCACAACGACGAAAATTGTGGTACTACCAGTGAGATGAGAGCTTGTGCTTGATAAACGAGTGACTGAAGCACCTACTTGATCGAAAATTGACTCTCCACGTGCGTCTTTTGAGACAATTTGGTCTTGAGAACCGATGATCTGGATGATATGATCTCCCGCTACATATGTTTTATGATCTCCCGCTACATTAGTCGTATGATCTCCGGCTGTATTAGTTATATGACTTCCTTTGAAAGAGGAATGTGAGGTGTTTTCAAGGAAGTTGGATTTAGACATAGTTTCGGTCACTTTACAGAGGAAGGTGGGGATAGTGGAGGTAGATAAGGTGTCAGGACGTTGGGACGTTGGTTTAAATGGTCAATTACACTGGAACGACACGAGGCAGATATATCGCCATTAGAACATTGGAACAAGCGCCGTTTAACAGCTTTGAATTGCCCTCAAGACGTCAGCTGGTCTTGGCTCGAGGCTTGATGCAATTCTTTGTGGTGTGATACGATTTGTAAAGTTCTTTTTCGGGCTGCGAATTCTTGGGAATTGATGAAATGGACTACTTACTGTTCAAATAAGAAAATGTTAAACCGGATGTTCGATAGTTCAGAGTGTAACTTTTTTTATTGTGGACCTCACAAGCGCTTGTGGTATAATCTATGAATAATTCATATGCACGTTCGAATAGACGACGCGTTCAAAATCAGTTACAGCACAAGGGGCGACCCGTAGCCTGGATAGGCTGGGCTTGGGGCTGAGCTTGATGACGTGATGGGCACTTGTCATCCAGGACCCGCTCTATTACACAACCGACATAGCCGGTTTTAAGTGCCTGCCGCGACGCCGTTGTCCCTTCCCTCTCACCTTCACTGCAAAGCAAGCGTCAACTCTCATGTCCAGACTCAACATCAACATCCCTCCCGGTGTACTCTACCTCATCAAACACACCCCTCACCTCCTCTTCCCTCCAGTTACAGTCTACGTCTTTCTGTTCTTGGGCCATGTTTACTTCCCCGACTCCACAGTCTCTCTCATCGGGGGGTGGACAGAGATTTTCTTGCACATCTTATCACTACCTCTAGCTTTGACTCTTAGCGTGTGGTACACAGACCTCGTGAACGCTTGGAATGCATGGAAATTGGGTGCGGTCATGGCTAAGAGTCCTTCGCTGTGGGAGGACCCGACGCCAGGAGGTTTTCTGAGTATATTGAGGATGTCAAAGGCTATGCGGTCTGGGTATCCTGGTGGGCCGATTCTTTCTTTTGCTCCTTGAGATTGTTAATCTATGGGTTTTTTGCAGCGGAGCAGCTCCGACACAGACTCGACACGTTGGGACACACGTTCAATATGCGAATTTTGTTCACGGATAGGGTGTGTTATACTTTTTCTTTTTTTTTTCCGTCTCATTTCATCTTGTTGTCCACACCCAGATCTTCACCGCCGAACCAGAACATATCAAAGTGAGTACACGATTTCAAAACACCGTTCCTGGAACTCAATTGTTTGGTGGTGATTAGGCATTCCTAGCTACTCAGTTTGAGCATTTTGAAAAGGGTATGGTAAGTAATCCCAATCTCTCCAGGCCTGCCAGTCTCGGACGGAGCCATGCGCAACGCAATCAGTAAAGCCGGTGTATTCCCGCTTCCCGCTTGCATAGGCTTTTCGGATCCTCTGTGGTCTTGATATAACGCTGATTGTTATCATTTCTTCCTCGTGTCCATTCCGTATGTACAGGTGAAGATTCCCGATCCACGTTTGACTCGCTGCTGGGGACTGGGGTGTTTGCTGCTGATGGTGGGTGTCTGTTAAATACTTTTCTCACACTTCTTTCCCTTCTCTTATAAAGCTGGCCTTCCTTGTTTCTAATCTTTTACGCTCCTTCCTAATTCCTCCCCTCCGCAAACAGGCGACCTCTGGAAATTCCACCGAACACTGACTCGGCCTTTCTTCAACCGGGACCGAATATCGCATTTTGACATCTTTGACCGACATGCCGAGGAAGCAATAAGCCAGATGAGAGAGAGGTTCAGACAAGGGTGGGCTGTTGATTTCCAGGTAGACTAATCTTTATCTCAAATGGTTCTCCGATATTTCGACTTGAGATTTCGGATTTGATTCATCCCCAATCGAGTGTACTAATTCTTCATCTTTTGTTTTATTACACTCTCCCCAACATATAGGAAGTCGTCTCCCGATTCACGATTGACTCAGCAACAGAATTCCTCTTTGGAAAAGATATAGGCACGCTTAATGAACCTCTTGCCTATCCATTCTATGCCTTTTCTTCTTCCAATAACACTAGTAACACCCACTCGACAATCAAATCCTTTGCTCACTCTTTTACTTCTGCTCAAATGCACACTTTTCATCGTGCTCGATGGGGTAAACATTGGCCTCTTGTGGAGTTTTGGAAGGATAGGACAAAGGAGGAGATGAAAGGTGTTCGGAGGGTTTTGGATCCGATTTTAGTGCAAGCTTTGGAGAGGAAGAGTGGGAAGCAAGGGGAAGAAAAGGAGGAGGAAGGGGTTAAAGAGGTTAGGGATAGGGAGGTAGGCGAAGGAGAGACATTATTGGATCATTTGATTAATTATACAGACGGTGAGTCCTCCGTTTACCGTGAGCTAATTCGTTATCTTTTCTGATTAATATCTTTGATTTGTGTTCGTAATACATATGATCTGTTTAGACCCAGTCATCCTCCGAGATGAGATCATGAATTTAGCTGTTGCTGGACGGGATACTACTGCAAGCATTTTGACATTCACTATGTATATGCTTTCGCAGCATCCAGAAATCTTGAGGAAATTGAGGGAAGAGGTGTTGCAGAAAATTGGGGGGAAAAGGAGGCCAACATATGAAGATTTCAGAGAGATGAGGTATTTAAGGGCTGTCTTGAATGGTGAGTGATGTTTGTGTGGAGACGACATCCTTTCGGAAGGGGTTGGAATTGGAGACGGAGTTAATGCTAGATAATCCTTTTTTTGTGTCGTAGAAACGTTGAGGTTGTATCCTCCAGTGTGAGTGATGGTCTGTTTTTGGTACAAAGGGAGTCAGGCCTGCTAACATCCCATTTATATGTATTGTTTAGACCGTTCAATATGAGGTACGTGAAAGTTTGGTACTCTTCTTTCCCGGTCGATCTCAGTCGCTGTGACTGCTTATGATAATGATTTCTATATAGACAATGTAAAGATGGAGCTCTTCTACCACCTATTAAACCCGGTGATAAACCAATCTATGTTCCTCCTGGTACAAGGTATGTACGCATATATGCATACACCTGTCGAGCCCCTCATGCTCTGAATCTCCGTGGATTCATCATGAACCGAAGGAACTCCTTTATCACTCAATACTGATTCACTTGTTTTAAATTCAGATGCGCATACAGCGTCCTCGTCATGCACCGCCGCCCTGACCTCTGGGGACCCACTGCTCTCGACTTTGACCCAGACCGATTTCTTGACTCTCGGGTGCACGAATACCTCACTCCAAATCCATTCATTTTCTTACCGTTCAATGCGGGCCCGAGGATTTGTTTAGGTCAACAGTTTGCTTATCATGAAGCTTCGTTCTTTTTGGTGAGGTTGTTGCAGAGGTTTGGGGCGATTGAATTAGTGGAAGAGGCAATGCCACTTACGGGGAGGGTGCCAAAGGAGTGGAAAGACGAAGGGGGGATCAAGGCAAGGGAGAGGGTGCAGATGAGGAGTCATTTGACGATGTATGTTGTTGTGAGTGATATTTTTTATTTTTTGACTTTTGGAGTTTGGGTTTCAGTGACTGACCTGCAATATTCCTTTTGAAGGAGGGATTGTGGTTGAAGATGGAAGAAGCGGAGGAGGTTACAGAGGAGGAAGTTTGAGGAATCGATGTACAATGATATTGGTATTCTTGATGCCTTCTCGTAAATACTATTTATGTAACTATCTGTATTGATAAGGACCGGTATATACAAATATTTCGTACTCTGCCATTGCTGAGAAAAAGACTGTTTTCGAAACAGAAGGAATAAGTTGAAGGGGAAGAAATGTAGGATAGTATAGGCAAACACCTAGTACCATCAGCAGGCAAACACCTAGTACCATCAGCAGGCAAACACCCCAGGTCGAACGTGGACCGGGAATCTTCACCTAAATCAAAGAAGGATAGAGAATAGAATGAAGAAACAATGTCAGCATTATCAAAAAGAGAAAATTAGAAAGCCTGTGTAAACGGGAAGCGG
>ML179786.1:0-51782 GCA_004369135.1 Dendrothele bispora CBS 962.96 | reverse complement strand
CCCATGAACACGATACACATGGATGAGAAAATTGGTCCAGGATTTCTCCATGCAGCAAGCCATTTTAAAGGCTCCGAAACTAGCAAAGATTTCAAAAGTCAACACATCAGTCAACCGCAAAGTTTTCGAAGGCAAGTTACAACGAGCGAGCCCAGGGCTACCAGCATGCATTCCTTGATGATTCTGCTTCGGAGTTTGACTTCAAGCTATTGAGTCAATTTCCGACTGATCAAGAATTCTCCGAACTTTACCAAACAGCCTCTGAGGAGTGTGATGCGCTGTGGAGTCTCCTTGGAGTTCCATTTGCACACTGTCTTCTCCCGGTTGAAGTCGATGCAGCGGTGAATGTATTCTATATCACTCACAGAATTCGCGAAGATGTATGTATCACGTCTCTGTTTCTCTTTACTAATCAGGAAAACCGCCCCAAGATAACTTTTGATAATTTATTGATAATGCCCAGATAGTATTCATGGTAAAGTGCATCACCGCCACCGGCCCGGCTGCCGACCATGAGTGTCGGACCTAGGATTGCCTTACGGTTTAGCTCCTCACGCATCACCAGCGGGCTCGAGAAGAAGACAAGAGGCTATGAGGAAGTCGTCACGGCGATGCACGTCTATCCATAGCAAGACTCTCCAGAGAACGTGCACAGTCCAGCACAGCATCTGTCAGATTGACTTACAAATCAGCTCTACATCTCGTCCTCCATCGATCATCCATCAGGTGTGTCCAATTCTGCTTGTCCTGCCGTGTACCCTTCAACCGACTCTGGATCTCTTTGAACACAAGGTTTCCTGTGTCAACACAATATGCCTTCCCTTCCTCCAACTTTTGACCTTCCCCAAGAGCTTATTGACACCCTAATCGATCAAGTCCAGGACTGTCCACACACTCTAAGGTCTTGCAGCCTGGTTGCTCGCCTTTGGCTCCCAAGATCCCGTGTTCATCTTTTCAAGAGAATTGTTGTTTCGTCCGCTAAGCAGGGACAAGAACCCGGCAGTGTCGAGCTGTTTCGAAATCGACTTCAAACTCTCTTGAACTACTCGTCTTCTTCACGTCTTTGTCCACCCCTGGAGGAAGTCACGGAGACCTTGCTAATCAACACCAGTGGGCTTTTCTCATCTACAGAAGTTCTCAACGAATTTCTTCCCGTTTTACCATTTTCCCGACTCAGAACAGTCTCCATCCAAGCTAGTCCGGATCATCCCCTCGATCAAACTGCGCTCTTAATCCTACTCGCGAAGAATACGGAACTGGCTTCTTTGACCATGATGGCAATAATGCTTCATGATGTCATAGATTTTCTTCATCTCTTCGTCCAAATGAGGGCCCATCCTCATCTGCGCTCCCTGTCCTTGCGTTATATCTACATGAACCATAGACCGGAGGAGTCAAAAGCAGCTCTGAGAAACACCATTGGTTCCCTCCCGCTACTTGATAGGCAGCGCCCTCTTTTGCACAGTTTGCAACTGGGCACTATATGGGGAATGCCTGACCTGTTGACGGAGCCGCTGTTTACCCACTCTCATTCTCTGTTTGATCTATCTGCTCTTCAAGTATTGGATATCTATTCGTTTGGTGCTTTGCGCAGATACAGCGAGCTTCTGCAGAGCTTTGGTCAAAATATCCGGACCTTGAGACTGGGTCTTGCGACACGTATGTCCTTTTTATTTAAACGCTTTCTCTTCCTACTTAGCGTCGTTTCTATTAGACAACATGAACTTCGAGCCCAGTGATTGGACATTTCTGACAAATCTCAAAACTCTCGAGCTGACTGTCTTCTACGAATACCCTCAAGTCATCGATAAATTAGCTTCTTTGATAGACAGCTCGTTATCCTTCCTTCCTCGACTCGAACGTTTCGCCTTTGGGTTTTATTATTATCGTACACCAAGTGATCCCGATTTTTCCCAAACATTCTGGAACGACACCTCGAGCAGGATAGATCCGGTTCTCGCTCGGCTTCCGGACCAACTCCAGTATTTAAAAGAAATTGTTGTTGATGTCTTGGATGATTACAATCCTGGTATTGAGGTCCTGAACTCGTTCTTTTCGCAGACGTACTCAAGCGGCCGCTTGAACTTCAATATTCAGGACCACCAGGTACGTTGCCAACCCAAGTTTGACATAGTTTTTATGCGACATTGAGAGGTTTGCATAGATGGTGCTTTGACTTATCTTTCACGACTGTCGCTTTGCCTCTCCAAAGCGTGGACACTTGTTCACTACTTTCATGACTTTTTTTTACACTTCCAACGCAACCGCAAGCAGACCCGAACGGGAAATTCGTACCCTCTTTCTATTTACTATTCTCAGTTCAAGATTTTTCTACACCCTCAACCTAGTACGTCCAGCTCATTAAGGAATTAATTAGTACTGATCTGGATCTTGTAGAGTATGCCCTTCGCTTGTCTGCTGTCTTTGTTTTGTAAAATGCCTTCCAAGTTCTAACTCTCTTCTACGCTTAAATATCGGTGCCTTTGATTAACAGCTTTGTATCCCAATGGCGTATCTACTGCTTTGATTATGGAGACCACTGAGCCAATCGAAGTTATGCCAAGACTTGTTTGATCATTTTCTTCTTTACATTCGTCAAAGTACAACGTTTATCCCCCACACCTACTCCACACTCAGATGTTTGTTATCACTTTTATACTGGAAGGGCCGGCCCGCCAACAACATTACCGCTCGCTGGGCAAAGCGTGACAGACCGCGTATTCGGCAACAAGAAAAGTGGCTCCCTGCTGTTGCTATGATAAGGTCTTTTGACTCCCATTCCCGGGTTTTATTGTACCCACAGAGCAAGACAAAATTCCAGACTTAGTCCGTTGAAGAAACTAAAGCGGTAAGTCGCCTTTCGCAATAATTCTCATCCTAAGTACATCGTGCCAGTATATAAAGCCAAGGTTGATACCTTGGTAACATTAACTCACAACATCACCATGTTCATCTCTCTCGCTCTCCTTACTGTCTTCACCTCCCTCGTACATGGTATTCCCCGCACGACCACAAAACGGCAAGCTAGCTGCACTTTCCCTGATCCTCCTTCAACCTCGAGTTTGAGCGAAGCCATGACCATCACTGGTGAATTCGATGGTGGCAACGTTCGATTCGACCGTGGCGCGGGTGCTTGTGAGGGGCAGACAGAGGGCGGCGACAGTGACGCTGTCTTTTTAGTCGAAGAAGGTGGTGTCATTCGGTCAGTTTGAGTTCCTTGATCACGATTTGATGTTCATTACTGAAGTCGAGATGTTTATCCCATAGAAACGTAGTTATTGGTGCCGACCAATCTGAGGGGGTAAGTGCACTACTCGTGACTGAATTCCTGTTAATTGCGCAGTACTTGACTTGAGATTACATAGATTCACTGTCTCGGTTCGTGCACACTCGAAAATGTCTGGTTTGAAGACGTTTGCGAGGACGCTATCACTATCAGGCAGGACAGTGGTACTTCCACGATCACTGGGGGTGGTGCTATGCATGCGGATGACAAGGTTGTCCAACACAACGGCGGAGGAACTGTCGTAATCGAGAACTTCTGTGTTCAAGATTTTGGTAAACTCTACCGATCTTGTGGAAATTGTGATGAGTACGTATCGCTGATGTATTTATTCGTGATTTGCCCTTCTGATGATTATGCTTCTAGTCAAGTCCAGCGTACGGTTCAAATTTCTCAAGTCATCGCTAGTGACGGTGGTTCAATTGCTGGCATCAACTCCAACTTTGGTGATGTCGCGACGATCGATACCGATACTTTACAGCTTAGTGAAGTCGATTCTGTTTGTGATACTTATGAGGGCAATGATAACGGTGACGAGCCTGAGAAATTGACTTCCAATGAGCCAAATGAAAAGTAAGTATTTTAGATTTGATCCGCTCCTTAGTTACAGAAGTTTTGACCGTTCCTTCAAAAAAAGTTGTCAGTTTTAAACAGGTGTTAGTTCGAAAAACATTCTGAAAGTATAAATACTGAAGTCTGAGAAAGGGAAAGAGCATGTATTTTGATAGCTATCCGAAATTGAACAAAAGTTGAATATGATCTAAGTCGGAGGCTGAACTGTACCGGTACTCGGCATATTCCATTTCTCGAATTAGATGTATAAACAACGCCAAATAAAACCTACTTCTCGACCGTCATGTTCGACGAGCATAGGGATACAAGAAAGCGCTTTCAGAATGCGTGCGATGAATGTCGACGCAAAAAAAGTGGGTTCAACTCATTATTTCACATCTGCTTCGCTTACTTAGCTGTAATAGTTCGCTGTAAGCTCGGCCCACCTACATGCAGCGTTCCTTTTGTCATCTGACTTTCATAGGTAACAGCGAAACGATGCCAGACAAAGTATGCAGTTCATGCTTGGCCCTCAACATACAGTGTACACACAGCAAATCTCAGCAGGTAAAGTTTCCCATTTAACCGGTTCTCTCGTCGTGTTGAAAATTTTTCGTATAGAAAAGAGGGCCAAAACCAGGGTATGTGGAACTCCGCAGTACCTCCCTGGGATCATGTCTTGACATCTCTATAGGTCAACACGTAATGCCGCCTCTCATTCAGTACAAGTTTTAGTGGCAGCAATCCTCGAAGGAGCGCAATCAAAATCGTTCGAGGTTCCAGACGATAAAGAGGTCGTCTTAAAGATTATGGTGAAGCTGGCAACACGCATCAAGTCTCTCGAGAGGGAGTTGACTGCGTACCATCGTCGTATAAAAAATGCGTCTCAGGCCTCGTCTCCTTCTACTACTGTATCTTCACATCCCTCGCCATCAGCAACTAACGACGAATCGCCGGATGACCCAGATGAAGTGGACAACTTGTCCACAGCAGTTGCTCGTTTCAACCTGAGTGTTCCAAAACAGACCCACTTCGGAGAGTCGAGTAATATAATGATCGTGATGGCTGCTATGGAACACCGCAAGGAGTCTCTTTCTGATCATTTCGAGACCTGGAAAGCCAATCTGTCTAATGTACGCAGGCCGCGTTTCTGGGAATATCCGAGTGTAAGTCCTTTATTTATCGACCATCGTTCCCTCCGCTGATATTTCTAGTGGGCTGTTCGTCCCACTCAAACATTTCCTGCCTACGAGTTCCCAGACCAGAGTACTCTTCACAAGCTCGTTGACGTATATTTTAGCGAATTCCATATCTACACTCCTATTCTCTATCGGCCATCGTTCGACCGTTCAATCGCAGACAACCTCCATCTACATGATCCTGCTTTTGGAGCTTTAGTTCTTGTTGTATGTGCTTGTGGGTCAATATACGCATATCCACAATACCCTCCCGTGGACATAAAGACAAGCGGTTGGCACTGGTTTAAGCAAATTCCGTTTGACAAATTCGTTTTCAGTGAAGTCCTTTCTCTGTATCATATGCAGATATATTGCGTAAGAGGTATAACCATTTGAATTTCCGATGATCACTGACGGGCACCGTCATAGTTGTCTATTTACTATCTCGAGCAAGTCGAAATTTCCGTACGTCCGGATTTGATTTGGATACTTAGCGGAACGGCAATTCGATTGGCCCATGGTAGAGGTATTCATAGGCGTAGCCAGCAAAATACCAAGCCTACTGTCGAAGGAGAGTTATGGAAACGAGCCTTTTGGGCGTTGATAACCGTTGACATTGGCATTTGTCAATTTTACGGACGTCCAAGGGCGACGTCGAGTCAACAGTATGCTCAGTACTTCAAATAGCTTTTCGTCGTATGCTCAGATCTTCCTTTTCTAGTTTCGACCTCGATCCTATCATAGAATGCGACCAAGAGTATTGGGAAACTGCAGATCCAAATCAGATTTTCAAGCAGCCCGAGGATAAACCATCGCTTGCTTCATTTTGGGGATCTTTACTAAAATTAGAGGAAATCCATGGCCTTATTCAAGAGACCATTGCGAGTGGGCTTTATTCGGTGACTTGAATATCAGAACTGATTATTTCTATAGTTTTCAATAAGGAGGCCCGCGTTTGGATCGAACACATCGACAGCTGAGGTAGAATGGTATCAACAAGTAGTTATTGAACTCGACTCAGCTTTGAACGCTTGGGTTGACTCTGTCCCACCGCATCGTAAGTTATGTTTTCCTTCTGGTTAACCCCACAAGCTTATCGCAAGTATTTCTGGCCAGTTCAATGGGATCAACCCCATCAGAACGATATATTTTTCAGTCAATCTACTTTTCTTTGGAGCTGGTATTACTTCGTTCAAATTCAAGTACACCGAAAATTCATTCCCGGGCCCGGACATGTTTCAAATTTACCGTTCCCTTCTTTGACCATTTGTACAAATGCTGCTCGGTCATCTATCCGCGTGATTGAGGCTCATTGTCGACACAAAATTATGAACTTTGGATTTTACTTGGTGAGTTGGCTTTTGTCTACAAGAAAAAATGGACGACTGAAGAACTATTGTTGAAGTGTGTGACCCTACTTAACTCCGCATTAATGCTCGCGATCAACCTTTGGAGAAATGTCAATATGAATTCTCCGCATTTCGACATTGAAAAGGAAGTAGGCGAAATCCATAAGTGTATTGATATTCTCCGTCTTTACGAGCAAAAGTATTGCCTTCCGTACCCCTGTTGATTTTGATCATCTACTGACATTTCATACAGATTCGTAGTGGCTGGACGCTTCATGTACGTGATAAAGAAGCTGTCTTGCATCGAGTTGGTGGACGTCTTACATGAATCTTTGCAGTGATATGATCAACACCGTGATATCCAAAAGCAATTGTGCTCCTCGCTTGTCCCCTACACCTCTAAACTCGGAAACAACAGTGTCAACCCCTCCTTATACCAGTTCGGAAATCCACAACGCTTCTCCTGAAGTGCAGGGGGAGACGTTTATCCATGAACAGAACTTCAATATTCCACTGTATACGAGCGACCTCGGCGGTACCAATTGGTTCGATTCACCGCCTCGCGACGTTCAGCAGGAAAGTTTCTCCGAAAACTTAGTCGCAATGCCATGTATCGAGTCCTTCGATGTGCAATCTGCTGGATACAACCCCCAGATTTTCCAAAACCCTCAGACGAGCATGTATTCGCAACCTCTTAGTTCATCGGTCGACAGCAGTAAGTTGAGAAGGTTTTGATCTTGTTTGACTTTTGCTTACTTCTCTTCGACATTCCTTCCCAATCAGGTGGTGAGCGTCCCTTGTGGTCTGCTAATCTAACGTGCGTAAATTACAATTTCACACTGGTAACGTCTAATTTTTTTCTGATATATGACCTAAGTGAACGAGATTGGGACACCTTTATGGCTGGCGTGGATCAACTTTTCAATATTCCTCATGACCCGGTAGTTGGAAGCCATCCTTCTGGTGCTACTCCTCCGTTTGGTGGATTTTGACTTTGGAAATTGTGTTGAAAATTAAGTGTGATCGTTGTAGTTCCTTCAAAAAATGTGTTCTTTTAGTAAATATACACATTAAAAGACCCCAGTGAATTGTTAGAAGAACGAAGCGACAATACAAACAGAGTGAGGCTGGTATTTACGTTGAGAGCATATCAGAAAAGAATTTCGATCAGTACGAAAACTGTACGACAACGAACGAAAAGCCATGATTAATTCAGAATCAAAACTGGAACTCATCTACCAGCGAACCGGGTCTTTCGAGTTCTCAGACTCGAAAAAGAAACTTCGGTGTTACCTGATAACGCACACGCATACATTACTCTATAGGATCTTGGAAAGTTTGGAATTAAACACGTAGAGAAAGTTACACGAAACCAATGAGCTTGAAGAGATGCAAGATTAACCGAATTTAGGGTATTTTCCTGTATCAACCAGTGCGTATCAGCTTCTTGTCATGGAGCGTGAATGCAAGAAGACATACCAGGAAGAATAATTACGACTTTAAGCATCTCCAGAGCAAATACTAGATATGAATCGGTCGACCATTGTCCAGTATTCCTCGCTTGTCCAAGTATCGGCTTGATATATATATATATATATATAATCAACAAAAGAACACTAATGAGAAACAGAATAGTACATACCATGTGTTCCATTCGCAACGCAAAGGTAGATATCCTTTTTCAAGTCGCTAGAATCGTCATCTTGAGTATCGCCTCCGTCCGTCCCCGCTGACTGTCTGTTTCCCACTTTAGTAGATTCCTCCTCATCTATGCCGCGTATTCCTCCACAAGAAAAAGTACTCCATCCTTTCGTTTCTTTTTCATGAGCATTGATCTCGTTCGTACATCTGTTTCTTGAGATTTTCCATAGCTCGCGCATGTGTTTCTCGGGAATAACGTCGTCCTTCTTCCCGCCTATCATGAGTATCGGCGTCGTTCGAGGTATCTTGAGTATCCTTTCTTGGGATTCCCAGGTTTGATGTATGAACAAGGTGAGATGACGAAGGAAAGGGAGGTCTTTGACAACAAGAGGTATGGACAAGAACGTGTTCTCGATAATAAGGCCTTGTGTCTAAAGAAAGTGTCTATAAGTAATTCAAACAGCAGAAAGCAATTATGCTTGGAAAAAGGGTTGTAAAATCTGACCAACTGACCTGAGACGAGTTACGACTGACGAGATCGATGGCTACGGCGCCCCCGAGAGAATGTCCGTGGATTACAATTGGTTTTTGGGATAACTCCGGGTCGGCCAATACGTAGTTTAGAGCAGCTTGGGCGTCGCGTCTGAGACCTGTTTCAATATATCAACAAATTACATACATATTGCGGCTTGATGGGTATGTCTCTTACCTTTCTCTGAAGGTCGTCCTTCTGAATGACCGTATCTACAACGTTCCAGAAAAGGGTGTATGTTTATAAGACAGAACATGAACGAGACAGAAGACAAACTCTGGATCCGAGCTAATGCATACCCTCTATACGACACAAGCAAGGTGTCACAACCCATCCGCGCAAAATTTTCTCCGGAATAGGCGTGGTGCCATACATGATATCCGTTTCCATGAAATGAAATGACGGTTGCTCGAGAGGAGTTTGAACGGACTTGCACGCCTCGAGTCGACACAGACGAAGGTCCTTCCTCTTGCTGAGAATCGGGCGACGTAGAACAGGTGTCATGGATGTGTTCGAAAACAAGAATATTTCGTCAATGTATGATCAGACACAGAATGATAAGCACGTTACCATTTCCATAACGTTCTGCTCTGAAGGTCGACGGCTTTTCTGTTTCGGTTTTTAGACCAAGGGAATGTTTCGTCAATGAATGATTAGACAAGAAACGATGAGCACGTACCATTTCCGTAACATTCTGCTTTGAAGGTCGCTGACTTTTCTGTTTCGACCTTGGACCAGAAGCGCGCAACAGCAAACATTTTAGCTGCACATTGTCGGAAGCTGTAATGGTCACTTCGGATTCTTCATAGCTCAGGCCGTCAGGTATCGAGTAACTTGATACTGAATTTGCGTTTAAGCCATTGAGAAGGAATTTAAGGGAGCAAGAATACCTTTCTCTTCGCTATCCTCAAACGCGGCTGGATATATGCAGAGGATTTGCCCATGCTTGAGAAGCTGCGTGTTTGCAGGGAATCAAGGACCATAAAGACCGTATGCTATGAGATGCGTACCCTTCCACAGACGCCCAGGAAACCAGGCATCAATCTGGCACAGGAAGACGGTAAAAGTCAAGTTGGATATGGTCGGATATGAGAGAATAGAGGCGGGGTTATAAGTACAACTGATAATGACATGACAGTTTGTTGCTAAGCAACGATGTATGGACTAACCAGGTATATCTGTGTTCCGTCGTGTTCTGAGTTTGGCGTTCGTCAACCGCCCGGGTCTGAAGAGCTGAACGGAATAAGTACCTTTGGGTGTTGTGGACAACTTGACGTAGGCTGATACGTGACCGTCACTGAAAAGGAGTGAGTAGATTACATAAACATTCACCTTCGTTTGTTCCCCCTATCACCGTATACAATGTGCGCTTTGGAAGATCGAAGAACCCGTTTTCATATTCCCGTATGTAAGTGCCAATTGTAAACTGCTGGTTACTTACTATGTTGCTCAAAATGATTCTTGCGAAACTCCTTTTGTTTCTATCTATCTGCCAGCTACTGCCTCACTCGTTCGATGGTCGATACGTTTTTTATAGGATAGGTTCATGATTGGATAGGTCTTACTTATGTTCGGCAGTACCTAGATCCAGGTTCTCTGACTTTTCCTCAGAAACAGATGGAATCCTGCTTTCAGCGCCCTTCTCCAAGATTACCAAGTGTCTCAAGGAGGAACCGGTGTACCCGGGAAACAAATGCTAACGTCGTTCGGAAGTTTACTTAACCCTACGGTGGTCGGAGCAGGAGTCAGAAGTGTTTCGGCCGAGAGCAGAGCATTGTGTCCCTTGTTTATTGGTGCCAAAAGCGCAGCGACAAGAGGAATGGGGCGATCCTCATCCAGAAGTCCAGACATCTTCTCCTGAATATTTTCAGTATCTTGAAATTCACAAAAGAAGCCTCCAGATGTGTATCGCGGCGACAATACCACGAGGCACATTCATTACTACGAAGGAGGTTGCAGACGCAATCTAGTCGACTACTGGAAAACGTATATGAATACCATCACCAGTAGTACGAACTGTCTGAATATCCGGGGCGCAAAACAGTGGGATGATGAGATCTGTATTATTCAAGTTAGATACAACTTACGTGGAATAAACGATACCCACTTACTTACAGAACGGACAATATCTACATTCAATGTCAATTCTGAAGTGACGGACGCGCCGTCTGTTGGGAATTCAATATGGACGCTTCAGTGAGCAAGCGATACTGCAGAGTTAAGACGGTGAACACCTTCATTTTGTGAAGGACTGCGAGATGCAGGCTATATAGTTCTTCATTATAACGTACCTTTCACGCCGACTCTTTAATTCGCATCTATTTGCATTGGTCCGAAGTAGACTTTGGATATTCAAAAGTCAATCCTAAAACTTATCAGACTCCGCCACTGTATATCATTAGACTTGATTATATGCGCTGTCCTGTATCTCCCTTTCATTTTCCCGTTCGCAATGAAGACTCCGCATTCCCATACGACGCAGTGAGAGCGATCACTTGAATTCGGTAAGTAATCCGTCATATGTTAGGACAGATTCGAGTTTGATGTGATCCACTCTCTATTGAGCGATGATACCGAAGAAATGAGAATATCACCATGAGTTCAGTTTCACCCGCATATATTACAGCAACATAGCTTAGAAAACACCTCAAGTCCTCTAAGACTTGATTTTTTCCAAAAAGTTCCAAGTTTACAATCGACAGATTCCAATTCCGAAACAACTGCCTAGGAGAATGACCAGAAGGTACTTGAGGCTTTGTTTAAGTTCGTTCGTTAGACTTCAGAAATTTTCATTATAATTTGGAGGATGTCTAGCTTTCTAGCTTCTTTTCTGGCCAGATACTGTATACCACTACACATCATCCCTCTCTCCCTGAAGCACTTCGTTATACCTTGATATCTTTCATCCGTCTCAGTCCCTTTTCGTGGCCTTTGAACGAGAAAAAAGCTCATATTATGTCCCATAAACCATCCTAATAAAAATACACTCTGATGATCTATTGACTCTCGCTAACTTTTTGCTTAATCTGGTCAACCGCACTTGGTTCCGCAACTGTCGAGAGGTCTCCGAGCTGATCACTTTCACCCGCAACGATTTTACGTATGATATGACGCATGATCTGCAAGTAGAGTTATTCAGTACTCCATGATACCAGAGACAAGGTGAAGAGGAACAAACCTTGCCGCTTCTCGTCTTGGGTAAATTACCAACAATATAAACTTTCTTAGGTGCTGCAAATGGTCCGATGACTTTCCTTACTTGGATAATGAGCTCCTTGACGAGGGAAGTCTCATTAGAAGAGGAGTATGAAAACTCGCTACAGTGTCAATCAAAACGAATTAGCGTGAAGGACAAGATATGAGAAGTGTAATACTCACGGCTTCATTATGACGAAGGCGTGAACGGCTTGACCAGTCATATCATCTCCTATCCCAATGACCGCAGCCTCGGCAACGCCCTTATGAAGGATGAGCGCAGACTCGATTTCGGCGGTGGAAAGACGGTGACCAGAGACATTGATGACCTGTTGAGAGAAAGCCAAGATGTTAGTAATTCTATCAATGTAAGGCCAACTTGAAAGCAAAAGGACGAACAAGCCAAAGAGTGAGAGGGAAAAACGTACATCGTCAATACGGCCCTTGATCCAAATGTCTCCATCTTCGTCCCTTGAAGCACTGTCACCAGTGTAAAAGTATCCGGGGTAAGGGTTCATGTATGTATCGAGGTATCTGTAGTAGATTGTGAGAAAGGTTTCAATGAGGTCTCGACGAACTGACCTCGCGTGGTCCTTCCAAATAGTCCTTGCAATTGATGGCCAGGGTTTGCTCAGACAAAGGACACCTTCGCCAGGACCTTCAACCAGCTATTCAATGAAACATATCAACATTCCCTCCATATCGATGTCACTATGAGAAGAGATGACTAACCTCGCCAGTTGCAGCCTCAACGAGAACGGGAGCTTGACCAAAGAATGGAACCTGTGCGGCACCAGGCTTAGTCTCGATAGCGCCAGGGAGTGGTGCAAGGACGATGGACCCCGTCTCGGTTTGCCTAAGAGTCAGATTGAGAGACGAGTAAATAAGTTGAGTAAAAAAAAACAAATTAGATCCAAGAGTCGGGGTAGAATAACTGACCAGAATGTATCAACGACCGAACATTCATTTTGCCCCACATGCTCGTTGTACCACTCCCAAGCCTCAGAGTTGATCGGTTCACCAACGGATCCAAGGACGCGAAGAGTGGAAAGGGTAAACGATTGAAGGTGATGGTGACCTAAAGAAATGAGATACATGAAGCCGCGAAGAGGACTCAAACACGAAAGACATACCTTGTTGTCTGAGCAAGCGAATAGCAGTAGGTGCAGAGTAAAAATGGGTCAATCCGTGTTTCTCGACGGTCTCCCAATACCTTCATGGAAAATTTTGGGAGAAATAATCAGGAAAGGAAAGATACACAATCAGTTGTCGCCGTTAAATGTAAAATCGCGCAACTCACCGAGCAGGAGAGGGGTATACCGGTGTTGACTCGAAGACAGTAGTCGTCGTGCCCAGTGTGAGGGGCCCATAGATAATGTAGCTGTAGATGGAAACGGACGGTTAGTTAGACAACGTAAAACCCAGAGCGAACGGAAAACCGAGAAGAATAAGAGATAAAATGACGGGGTGATGAGCTGTGTTGTCTCAACAACCAAATGTTGGAGAAACCGCAAAGGGTACCGGTTAACTGTACTGCGAATAACCGTCAAAGTGATCCAGAGAGCGCAGTGGGTAGAAATGAAGATGCAGAAATACACTAATAGTTCCATCCGTTGAGCAGCCAAAGACAATCCCAGACAATGTTGAAACGACAAGACACAAAAACGTCAACAGCACGAGAATGGCATTAGGCCGGGAACAATGGAGAAAGAGTAAGGCACGAAGCGTGGAACGAAAGAAGTGAGAGAAAACAAGGCTCAAGCAGTGAAGCAATTCAAAAAGAAAGAAAGAAAAGGATATGAAGAAAGAAAAGGACACGAAGAAAGAAAAGGAATTTAAGACCTAAATGAGACCCGCAACTCACGTATGACCGGTGATCCAACCAATGTCTGCCATACAAGCGAATTTGTCGCCGGGATGGACGTCGAATACGTATTTGACAGTTAGCGCTGCGCAAAGGAGGTATCCACCGGTGGTGTGTACGACTCCCTTCGGTTTTCCGGTCGAGCCTGAAGTCTACGAACAGGAAGGGAAAATGCATCAACGCTTGCACTCGGGACAAAAAGCGACAAAACGTACATAGAGAATGAAAAGTGGATCTTCGGAGTTCATAGTCTCGGGCACACAATAACTAGAAACCTTCTCGGCTTCCTCATGCCACCAAAGATCCCTTCCATCCACAAAATTGATTTCGTTCCCCGTCCTCCTCAAAACTAGAACCTTATCAACAACAGGACATTCCTTCAACGCCTGGTCAACAATAGCTTTGGTTGCAATTGTCTTCCCTCCACGTTTGCCCTCATCGGAGGTGATTAAAACTCGGGATTGACAGTCGTTTATCCTGTCCCTCAACGACTCTGCAGAGAAACCAGCGAAGACAACGGAGTGAATCGCTCCAATACGCGCGCAAGCCAAGAAGGCGGCTACGGCATGCCATGTCATAGGCAAATAGACTGATACCGTATCGCCCTTCTTCACGCCGAGGCTCTTTAACACGTTCGCGACCTTGCATACTTCGAGAAGGAGTTCGGAGTAGGTGATGTTTCTACCCTGACTGGGTTCGTCAGCTTCGTAGACGATGGCAGTTTTATCAGGGGATGCGGATGCGTGTCGGTCAACACAATTGTAGGAAGCGTTGAGCTCGCCTTCGAGGAACCATGCGATGTTGCCTTGCGCAAAGGAGCCAGAGCGAACGGTTTGGAAAGGGCGATACCAGGAGAGGGTCTCGTTGGCTTTCTGTAGAAGGGAGGAAGAAAGGAAGAATGAAGGAGTCAGCCTTCTCTGAGTGCAATATTGTAGACAACGGAGATGATGTCTAAAAAAGAACAAAATTAAGACATGAGGAATCTGAATAACTAAACAACGCCTGGAAATCAAGCTGTGCCATTCTTGAAGCAGAAAGAGTCAGGCATGAGGATATCCAAGAACGCTGAAGAAACCTTGTGTCGACACACCGCGAACATGGATAGCAAATGCGCGCAAAAGAAGACAAAAGAAAAAAGAATGACGAAGATGGAGAGTAAAACTCACCTTGGCCCACCACTCATCACCTCTCTCCCCGACGCTCTGCGTGTGTTCTTCCTCGTACGCCTTCCTGTCTGGCCCTACATGAGGTTTAACGTGTCCCTTTGCGACTCTTGAGCCTATGGGATGCTTCTGAACAACAGGTGCGTCTGTCATCTTGTGGTATAGAGATGAGGTTGTGATTCGTGGGTTGTGGGTGGTGTTAAAAGAGCTCTTAAAAGGGATGGAGGAGAAATGACGCGTTATGGAGTAGGAAAAGGACAAGAAAAGAGACGAATCAGAATGACTTCTTTATATCCTAAATTGATGCGGGGCATTTAGCTAAACCCGATCACTGTCCAGGGATAAGATCCTTTCCGGTTGCGCCGAAGACGGCCCACCGTTACCCAGCCAGCCGTACACCGTCTCTCTGTGCTGCTCAGGCGGAGACTGAACTCGAAGCAGAGAAAAGAAGCCAATCAGTCCCGGCACGAGGTTCGGTGCCAAGTTTAGCCCCATATTGAGCCCACTCTATTCACGAAGTCAGCACCCGTTACAGCTCAACGGACCTCCTTTCATTCATTTCTGCCTGACTCCGCAAAGTATTTCAAAAATCGAGGATCCACTGCATCATCACCTTTCAAGCCTCGTTTGAATATACTTGAATTTGAAGAACTGGTCATGGGATTGACCAGTGGGAGGAATGGGTCTACCGTCTCTCGGTCAGACTTGTACCTTGGGAACAGTTGGAGCCAGAGCGGAATTGTTCGTAGGAGGGTGAGCCGGCTGTATGCGGAAGTAAGAAGGTCCGTTATGTTTGCCGAGTGGAAACGACCATTGCCAGAGTGAATGGACTGATTTTCTGGCGTACTGGGATTGAAAGTTTAATAGAGATGGGAATTAAGACACCTGCGTCCATCCTCGAGAAGAATGAAGTGACATGGGTCCTTGGTGGTCATACCCGAAAGAAAGTTGGTCGGGAGAACGGGGACGCTCACGGAGCACGAGAGGTCGTGGCATTAGCAGTTGGAGAGTTGGATTGAGGATGGGGGGTTACTTGAGCGATTTTGAGTTGGAGCGACATTAGGTAAGTCGTGCTGGCTCGGTCTTTGGGTAAACGGAACGGATACATGGAATAGGAAGGGAGGAGAAGTTGATTAATAACAGATTCGTCGGTGTAGATACTGGGTCCCCGAGATTGGTGAGCCAGGAAGGGAAGAGCATGAATTGAAGTGCTATCATCCGGTTCGTACATTGCTCTCAATTTGACGGGGTTCCGTTTCATTCACCGTATATTAGGATGCCATTTCCTGCAAGTCTAACAAAGACCCATTTGAGTTCCGGTTCATTGTTGTAGTTGACGACAGTGGAAAGAACGACTAACCGTTAGAGCTGAGTGCGACAGAGGATCCGAGTGTCGTCGTCATACCATACTCCCATTCCGCGCTTCTCACCCGGCACCGAACGACATGCGCATCGGGCAAGGGTAGTGGTACCGTTAGTCTATATAGATTTCTTGAGTTAGAGAACTGAAAAAAAAAGGAAGAGAACATGGAAAAACCTACAAATCGCCGTTGGACAAACTACCCATGAATCCACACACGAAGAGAAATTCTATCGGGAGCTGTGTCCACAACGTCATCCATATCCTGTATAACACCTCCAGCAAGCCTCAATGGCGAGTCTGTATCGCCTTCGCTTCCAAGAATCCGCCTATTTGAGGTCCTGATTACTGACAAACTCCTGCCAGTCTTCGTGCCTTTTCCTCCCTTCGTAGGTAGTCTCGACCAGTCCTGGTGAAGTTTGTAACTCTTTATTGTCCTGGGAGACTGGTCCGTATCCACGCTAGTCAACCGTTTTTTCATATTCCGTCTTCTGCAGCCCCGCCTCCTCGACACCCAAGTCTATCCCAACAACTCGCGTCCCAAGTTTTCGTAGCCTCTCGAGCCCAAAGTCCATTCCCCAGTTCTAGTGTGGGTAGTTGCAAACCGTAGTCATGGAAAGGTGACGATGAGAGAGAATATAGGACGATAGAAGGTGTGGGATGGAAACTGTCGTTGATGACCGAGTTGACAGCGAGCAGCGATTTGATGTAGGGTACCTAACGGCAGAGAGCTGGTTGGGGCCGTAGATTGAGGAGACCGCGACGATGATGAAGAGGTTTTCGATAGAGTAAAAAATGGAAGAGAGAATGGATTTGGAGGATTTTCAGATACGGGAGTTGAAGCTGAAGGCATAGGAGGCAAAAGAGGCAAAGACGCAGCAGAAGACAGAGGTGACGACACAGTGAAGTGTACGTCGGATCGGTCTCTGTAGGAGATGATAGTTATGATAATCACTAAACAAAGTTTATCATGAGCCAACGAAAAGGCGAGGAAAAAAAGAAAGAAAACGAAAACGTACCTAGCCGTGTTTCATGGTACGCACTCCCCGCTGTTGGTCGACCCTTCCCACCACTACTCCCAAATTTTCTCCTCCGTCGGCATCTTCATTTTGGGTAACCTTTTCCTCTCCCTCGCATGTATCATCCTCCTACTTCACCATGACCCACGAATCAGAACCGCCCATTCCTCGCCTTCGCCTTGGGGTTCATAATCGTAATCCCTTTCTCCTTAAAGGTCGAAGGCTCTTCCGCTGTGTTGACAAAGATGAGAAGCGGACGGGAGAATGAATATCTATTTTCCTTACCGTCTTCTCCCTAATCCACCTTATATATACAAATTCTCCGGCTCGAGTATCGAAAGACTAGCCCGTTTTTATTTGGGGTAGTAGTTTTTGGAAAATGGGGGTCTCTAGACTGCACACGAGCGCTGGATGATGCAAACGCCGTACAACGGGACGGATGTATTTCGAGAACGCGTTCTTAGCCCTAGAAAAGCGGATTCAGGAAGCGTGAACAGGAAGACCACGGTAAGATAAGGGTAGCAAGAGATAACGGGTACTGACCTGTACCGACAGTAGAAAAGCAACAGGAGGTGGAAGTGGAACTAGGAGTGAGGGAGTTGAACCGAGCAGGAGCTATACAATTTCGTCACATGATGGGATATTATTTTCGCATCGGTCCTCGACAGTCCTCGACTCCGAGTCCGTCTTGATCCTATGGTACTTACTCTTAGCCCATTTTTCCCCCGATACGACGACGGACATCACTGCAATGCGCACGCCTTCAACTTACTATGATAGTTCATCAGTCCCTTTGATCTTCTATGGCAGATGGAGTTCCCGTTCATTAGTGACGATGTATTGGCAAAGCCATCGGCGAGTCACCCTCTAATCTGTACACAAGACACCAGAGGAGCTCTTAACTCTTCCAAAGACGCTATTCGTCTTAATAAACTTTCAAACACAGCACTTTGAAGGCAACCAGCTCCCGAAGTACAGCTTGGCTGTACGCATCAAATCTGTCAACTTAGATATCTTCCTGGAGAAAATCAAATCGCCATCATAATTCAAGATACCAATCTCATCACGGAACCTGTTCAACACTGTCTGTTGTTTACGTCTAGTCGTCGTGTTGACGATATGATTCCCGGTGAAATCCCAGAGTGCGGGACGAATAACAATATCAAAGTTAAGTCCTGCAACAAGTTGACTCTCTACCTCATGCGCAGCTAGCTGCCGAGTCCAGCAGTCAACGCTTACGCTCTCTTTTTCTTCGTTCTTTCTCCTCTCTTTCTTTTTCTCGTTCTACTTTCTTCATCCTTCGCTTTCTTCTTTCTTCTAGAGCTGGCTCTTTTGCCGTTTCCAGCGCCATGAAAAAATCCGCCTTACTGCCAGTAACCGACGACTTCAACTTCAAGTCATTGGTCCTAGGCTCCGTTATCACCGTCGCGGTGCGTGCTTCAATATTACCGTTTGACCATTGGTCTGACCTTAGACTCTAGGTTGAATTTCTCACCTTCGGTACTTTTCCTTTTTTTTTTTTTGATTTAATCCCTATGTGCCGCTTTTTCATCACCCACTGCTTGTCCTGAATCGAAATACACCTTTCATTTTTTTCTCTAGGCTGCTACCTGATCCTTTACGCCGTCTGCATGTACATTCTCGTCCGCAAAGCTAAACAAGGTTCCGGCCGGAAATTCAACATGTTCATAATGACCGCACTCTTCCTCATAGCCATAATCGTCACGTTCTTGTTCGCAGCAGAAATAATCACTCATCTGAACTTCCACTTCTACTGTCGTGATTTCAACAGAAATTTCAACCAGGGGGGTAATATGTCCTCCCCATGGCCCCATGGGTGGTCGGGAGGAGGTCAATCTCAGGGAGGTGGATTTCCATCCGGAGGATCACAAAGTGGTGGTGGAGGAGGAGGAGGAGGAGGAGGAGGTAATCACGATCACTGGAATATGCACTTTAACTCTACTGGATCCAACGGAGGAACATCCAATTCATCGAGCCTAGGTTCTCGACTTGTCCAGGTATTAGGAAAATTCGACAACCCAGAACTCAAACAAAAATGTCCGTCACTAGTAACTGACCCACAGAACGACATAGAAGATGATACCACTCTATCCTTGAAGTGAGTAATCTTGTATGGATATAATCAGTTTCCTAGGACCAATTTTATTCCTCATTAGGCTGGCAAACAAAATATTCTTCATTCTGGCAAAGTACGTCGCCTTCTACTCCCTTCCTGGCAGTATATTGACGAAGAAGAAAAGTTTCATAGGAGATGGAATACTCGTACGTCTCTATCCTTGATGTTTTTCAAGCACTTGACTGTTTTCCATACGTAAACTCAGATTTACCGCGTTTATCACATTTGGAACCGATCTCAAAAAGTCGCATACGTCCCAATCTTTATCTCCGTTGTCAACAATAGTACGCATGTCTTCTTCGAAAGCTAACTAGACATATCTCTGATACGTTATCAGTCATCGCTCTAGTCAGTGTTGGCCGGGGCGATCCTTCAGCAGATGGTGGTGTAAACAATCCCCTCGCGTTCTCGCTATACGAACTCTTCCTGGCCCTTAATATAGTCTTTAACTTGTTACTTACAGCGTTGATAGGTCGGTCTCTCATCATTGAATCTAAGAAATGCCGACACATCGTTTCCCTAAATTACATCCTTCTCTATCAATAGCTGGCCGAGTCTGGTATATCCGTCGTCAAGCTGAACTGATTTTGGGAGACCCTATAAAGCAGAAGTATAACACGGCCATCGTCGTTTGGTAGGTTTTCTTTTCATTTCTTCTATAAGCCTTGATCATAAATCTTAGGGCTTTTTTCAGTATCGAGTCCGGCATCCTTTACCCAATTTGTCTGGTCTTGTTTCTTAGCCTTCAGCTTAACATTTCTTCGGTGGATTTCTTTCCCATCCTGGTCCAAGTTGTCGTGAGTCCATTCGTTACTTTGTGTATATATATATTCACTAACTACTTGCTTTCACTCTGTCGTTTATTTTTCATACATGGCCTCGGCAGGGAATCGCACCAACACTGATTACGGTCCGTTCGAGTTTAGGTGTGAGTATAGATAACGTTGAGCAAGTAGTCAAGTCTGTCGAGCAATCCATTTTCGTCCCTGGTCGAGCGAACGTCACGCGAGGATTCGGTTCAGCTAGAACTGTCAATACTCTAGGCAGTGGATACAGTCAAGGCTATTTCGGATATCCTCATCCGAGTATACAAAGAGCAGAGCCATAGATTCCATGGGCGGGGACCTGAACTCAGACTTGAAGTCGACTTTGGGGAATGGACACATGAACGGATGCGATTCTGCTACTTCAACACCTAGCTTCTAGCTGTATCGATATGTATAAATAAGACCATTTCATGTTCGGGAACGTAAATACCATCGGACAATGTAATATAGTTTTAATTCGAAACGCATCTTCCAGCAGTACCTGGCCAGAAAAGGAGCTAGTAGGAAGCTAGACATCGTCCAAGTCATAACGAAAATCTCAAATACCTTTTAGTCATTCTCCTGGGCAGTTGTTTCGGATTTGGAAATCTGTCCATTGTAATAAGTACATTTTGAGCTTGGAACTTGATGGAAAAAATTGAGTTCCAGCTACAAAAAATGCGGTTGGATTTGAACTCATGGTGATATTCTCATTTCTTCGGTATCATCGCTCGATAGAATGAATTATGTATATCAAATTTGAATCTGTCCTAGCATATATATGACGGTGAAGATCCACTGAACGATACAACCAGCGGATGCACTGGCTGATACGATCAGAGGATCCGCTGTGGGATTACTAAATGATGTGTGTACTGTGTACAGAGCCTCGGTCACAGTGTTCGTGTACCGTATATAGTAGACATTCTTCTCTACTATATTATTCCTTCCGACTTATTTTCCAATCTCACTATTCTCCAAATACTTTGTTCAGAGCCAGGCCAATGTTATAAGATACTTATGGCACCAATTGCTCTTGAGTCGGTGAAGCCAAGTTCACTCAGCACTCTTTGTCTCACAGCACTGTCAGATGTACAGTGCGTAATTCGTGTAAGCTTGTTCTACCCTCTTAAGTGACTGGGGTACCAGATTCTACTCGTATGGTAGAGAAAGGAAGGTTTCGTGCTGTTCCTCGGAATCTCGTCTACATACAAATCTTTCTCTGTCAACCGTGGGACAAGTTGTCCCTCGAAAAAGCTTCGACATGCATACGTTTGCGGGGACATAGAGCCAAATCAACGCTGACTCGACACCGCACGAGATTTGGTGTTGACATCACTGATGTCACATGTGAGCGCCTGGGTTTATGATTCAGCCCTCCGGGTGAGGTTGTACATCTATGACAACCCGGGGCTGTTCTCGACGTAATTATATGACTGGGGGGTATGGCCGCAAGCGGCAGGGGCCGAACCTTTCATATATTTCATGAAAAATTGGTGGGGAACCTAGGAGTAATGCCAGAGGTGCTCTCTTCTGTGCAGTACTCATCATTGATTCCTTTTAACTCTTGTCGTAGCTCTTCGAAAATGTGATTTTTTACCAAGATAGAACATCCCAAGAATCAAGATGAAAAGGCGCCCTTTTTGCTTTATCAGAACCCCGATTCCATGAGCCTGGTCAGGCTGTAAGGGTAAAGTAAGTATGTGGACATACAAGTTGGGTTGTAAATATACTAGGAGAATACACTAGCTTGTAGTGCAAGAAAGAATAGACTACTTTTGTACATCTCAGGAGATGGGAATATTGTAAAATCATGTCAGACACTGCCTGCAAATTCCTGTAAATTCCCTCTGTTACACTGATTTTACAGTGAGTTTATGAATTGGAAACATGAAAATGAAAATATAATGATTTTACAGTGAGATAACACTTCCATAAACTCAATGTAAATTTACTGTAAGGCTCCAAGAGTTACAGTGCTTTGCATCCAGTGAGAGAAGGGACAAAAAAAAAGTGGAAAAGGCTGGTCTCAAGGAGGTTCAGCACTGACTCTGGTGCTCCAATCAGCACAAGATAGTTTAGACTAATACATAAATGATGATTAACCACCAAAAGAATGATGAATTCTTCCTTATTTCTCTTGATTCATGCTTGTAAAAGGTTTCTAATCAAAGGGAAGTAGTAGCTTCTAATGATATCCTAAATAGCCATCCATTCCTTACATTGTTATTATTCTTTACAGAACATAAGGCACAGCGGAAATTTTTTCCGGTGCATCAATCTTCCAAATTAATCTCCCATGGGTTATATCTCCCTCATTTTTTACTATAATTCACAACTCACCTATCACACCAAAATGAGCGTACCTAGTGACCTTTCAATCTATTACCTTCCTCAGGTTTTGACCTATCATGAGGAAGACAAGTATCAAAAGTTGGCTAGCATCAAGAGAGACACAGTTCACTGGAGAAATAGGCCAGAAATACTGAGGGAATGTACTGTACGATTTCGATCAATTCGCTCAAAAGTCGTCATTTTTGCATTTTCAATAAATCTCAGAAAATCGGAAAAGTCAAAAGAAAAATAATGGTGAGGTTTTTGAAAATGGTGCGTGACGCGTGACACGCGAATTGATCGAAATTGTACAGTAGGTTACAATGGTTGGAAGACTGGGTCAGAAGATCAATGGGCAGGAAAAAATTTCGCCAAACCTTATGTTGATGTTCTGCAAAGAACAATAATTGATGTTAACCCTCCTCGACATGTACAAGTAGTGTAAATACATATTGTGCTCTGTGTACAACGGTGAAGACATGCTCCAGCTCTCGCGAATTCTCCTCCAATACGCAATGCTCGCCAGATAATATTCCAAGATCAATTCAGTAAAGGAATAGATATCCTCCACTCGGGAGGCAAAGGTTTGTCAGTGGTCACAATTACCGAACCCGTGCTTCAGGGATGAATAAAATTAAAGAAACAGGGTTGACGGAAAAAATGTCCGAAGACTTTAAATTTCATGGAACTTGACAGAGAGTTGATACCTCAAAGGTAGGCAACACCGGAGACACAGAGGGTGCCGTATATGCGGACTGAGCAGGAATTTAATTGTGAGACCTAATTATAATAGTGCAGGTGCGCAAAAATCTGTGTTCCTGTCTGATGCGCAATCTACAGCTAAAAGATCGAAGTTGACTTAAACTTTGGTTAGTCATCCATATTCGTAGTCTGTCTGTACTGGCTATCCCGATGTGTTTGTTTGCTACCTACCAAAGTGTTCAGATCTTTACACGTTAGTTATGAGTTATGTGTTATTTTGACTTGGAAGCTTCATGATGGCTGTGTGATAACTTAATTATTTTTCAAAGATGATCTTTACAATAGACTAACCGTCCGGTGAGTTGACTCTCTGAGTCCGTCCCCTCTTACTCTCTTAACGCTCCGTACCGTGACCCCTCTACATACTCCATTACCTTAGCTACATCCTCATAAAGTACCGCTCAACGTTGAAATTAAACTCGACGAAAAGCTAAGATAAAACTCATAAAACTTACTGGCCGCGACATATTGCTACTGTAAAACGATGTAATATACAACCCAACGCACAGAACCAAGACCTCGAGGAAATTGCAATCTGCGAGTGATAGATAATAGTACTTACCCAAGCCGCAAGGATGCTTGTCCATTCATTGACGTTCAAGAACAAGGTTCAGTGGTGCTTAACCTCGGAGGAGGAGGAGGAGGAATCTATTAACCGGACTTGTCTCAAGATCTGGATGCCGGGTCCGGGAAGCATCCCGATGGCAGCTAAGTACATCATCGTTCCCGGGACCACTCACCCCCTGCACAGACGAGCTTCCCAGCCCTGACTCTGGGGTAGATCTGCCGGAAATGAGTGGCCGCAAAGGATACAGAAAAGAGCATTACCTACTTGTCACTCTACTGACTACAGATACAGACAGAAAACTGTATACAATGTCTATAAGATGGAAGGACATGCAAGGGAATAGCGTCGTCAATTTAAATGGGATACCCTATCATTGTCAATCCAAAAAAGACATTCAACAGTGAGTGGATGGTCATCACATGCAAGCTTTGTGAACACAAGTAATGTTGTATGCACATAGGTTGGCCATAGATGGCTAGTGCCCTCATTGCCTATATTGTAGTAAGTTCTCTCAGCACTGGTACACAGTACCTATCTGCTCCTCAGCCTGATGGGAAAATGACTTCTCTGTCCTTTGATGAAACACTCTGGTTTGGCATCCAGAAGTTCATGAAAGAAGGGAAGTGGTATTGCCAAGCAGGGTAGAGTTTGACCCATGACATCCAATAAATGTGTCAACCATAACTTAGAGTCTTCCCAATGAAGATTTCTTGTGTGGAAGCACATAGGTGGGTAAAGTAGCGCACAGATGAGGCAATGGTCAGTGAGATTAAGTGACAAAATAGAGTGGATGCTATTCCTGTATCCAAAAATAAGCTGCAGTTATATGATTATTGGAAAGTGCACTGTACAGCATGAAAGCTGACTTCAAACTGCGTTGGAAAACCAGTGTTATTGTTGACAACCACGTCACCAGCAAGTTATTCCTTTAGACAAATGTGTCCTTGATGTAGATACATACATTAAAGTATTCCAGTAAACTGCTATATGTATGCATTATACGCATCCCTTGCCATTAATCCAATCCATCAAGAGATGTGCTTTATAGTATCCATCGAAATTAGCCTTCGCTCCTACACCTCATACTAAGACTTTGTTCGTATTCTCGCTATGTGTCTGTGACCCTCATTTTATTCAATTAGTTCGGCAAATAACTTTGATGAAATGCGTGTATCATTGAGACCTATCCTCTGGATGTTTTGTGGATGTTTAATCGCGAATGCTGAGGAGGGACATGATGGGGGAAGAAAACGACAGTGGTGGGTGTGGGAAGAGGAGATTTACGTCGGCTGTTTCAGGTTGATGGACCGACACGGTCCGGAGGGTCCACAAAATGCCTTTACCAGCCAAAAAATCGAGAACTTGCAAATTGGGGTAACTGCACGACAAGACCCACTACTTAAGGTAGCGGGAATATATGGAATGGACATAGGGTGGCCATGGACTAACTCAGGCAATGTCTGTAAGTACAGAGGTGTGATCTTTCCAGCCTTTCAGCCTAGAGCAGCATGTAGCGCAGTGTATGTTTCCTTATATTATGCTTAGGGTGATATCAAAAACTAGGTAAGTTGTATAACCGATGTAGGGCTTGCTGGCGAGGCACTGCCCGCTACCTTACCACCACCGCCATAACCCGAATGACACACAACCTTCCAACTTTGGCTTCTCATCAGGACTCCGTTCCTTAAACTGCTTGATCTTCTCCTTTTTTTCCAGAAAACCTCTCTCCAATGTATCTGCTGATACATGTCGTAAGAGAAACCAGAAAAATCCTTCTTGAAGTAATTAAAACACCAGTCAACCCCAACTGCTCTGCTATAGGCATTAATTCTGCCCCTATAACCCCACCGAAATCAGCATTATTTGCTACCTGCTCTATCATAGGCCGCCAATCCTACAATTCATGTAAATTTATAGTCCCATCTTTAATACCAGTAACAAACGAGAAAAAAATTACTTAGAACGATTCACAATTTTGATTCACCTTATAACTAACAAGCCAGAGACACAGCAATGCGGTCCGCCGATAGCGATGTCATCATAGGGTTCCACTCAGAGACACAGTAATGTGGCTTGCCACCAGCGATGTTATCATAGAGTTCTTCACCCACCCCTCAAGTTCCCCACGTTTCGCAACCGAAATGCTTCTTCCCCACCCAGACAAACTTCCAGTTTACGCTTAGGTGAAACAGTCACCCCGTACTTAATCTGACAACATCGTCTTTCAATATAAGCATATAACTGCAATCAACAGAAATTCACTCACATTCGGAAGTTTACCAACGATCTTGTGCGTATTTCCTCCAATTTGGCCCAGTGTAAAGCAGCGGAATCTGTTTCAATATGACGTTTTTTTTTTGGCGCAGTAGACATATTTCTGTCCGCAGACGTTTGCGCAGATCCTTCAAAGTATCGGTCTCATTGTATTCCATTTTTAGCACTTGCATTACATCCAAGAGGGAGTTCCGGGTCAGCTTGGAATGCATGTTCTCGAGCATCTCTATCTGAAAACTGAGGCGAGAGTCCGGAGCTCCTATTTTGTCAACGACAGAATGACAGGCTACATTGTCAGTATTGAGGTAGCAATGACCCTCAGAAAAATGAGAAGCAACCATTGTTTTCAACTGTTGTCAGTTGCCGGTGTACCTAGCGACAGCCAGTCCATGGGAGGTCGCCATGTGAAGTAAAGTGGTAATTATGGTCAATCTGCTAAAGTTAGATGGAAACTCGACATAATTCGCAGTGGAAGGAGCGATGGTCTTTGCGTGTCGCTGCAAAGCTCTGCGAACTTGTAACCTTATTTTTTGTGTGGAAAAGGATCCCAAACCCAGGGAATGGGTAACCTGTAACATACGGTTTAAAGAGCTTTTTTTACTAATACAATCTGCGCATTCGACGAAATGTGATGTATCGGTAAATCCTACACAAAGAACCTTACATACAATCTACGGCGCATTCGACGAAATGTGATGTATCGATAAATCCTACACAAAGAACCTTACAGACATCCGATTTACCCTTGAAGCACCCACCTGTAAAGATGTGGTGCAATATCACGCTGCGCAAGTCTGCAGGTTGAAGTGTACCATGGGAATCTATTCCATGATTAGTAGCACATTGCCTCAAATCCGACGTGTCATCACTGAAGGGAGTGGATCTAGATCCGTGCAGCGAGTCACCAATGAGCATCTGAGAAAATAGTTTTCGTCCATCCCGATGGCTTGTAATTGATTGAGGGACACAGGAAGTTGAGGGTTCAAAGGTTTGTGATTGAAGAGGTGATCGAGAGGGTGACATGGGGGTTCCGAAGGTGACTCTGTGTTGGCTATTGTTGTCGGTCGTCAGAAGATTCTCGGCAATGCCGGGGTTTGAATTAGGGACAGAAAGAGTTGAGGGTTCAAAGGTACGTGGTTCAGAAGTTAATTGAGGAGGTAATTGAGGAGGTGACATGGACGTTTCGAATGTGACGTGCTCATTGTTGTTGTTATTGGGCAAAGGTTTCTCGGCAACGCCGGGGTTCTCACGAAATGCAGTCGCGGACTGTGAGGAAACAGAAAAGACGGAAGCGCCAAATGAACACGAGGTCGGTAAGGCTACAGGTTGTGTGGAACCAATTGAGAGGACAACTGTTGGAGAGTGTCGGGCAAGTCAGGTTCAAAGGCTTGAATACAAGCAGCTTGGACATCGCGGCCCAGTATCAACTGGGACCCAGGAGGGCAGTAATGACTAGTTGGGGTCTCGACCGTAAACGCAACAGCTCTCGAAGGATTGACTTTGATGGTGAGTGGGATTGTGTCGGTGTTGTCGAGGTGATATTGTTAGGCAAAGTCTGATGAGAGCACTGTGTTTGTGAGCCGGAAGTCGCAGTGGTAGCGGGTGACGGGGATATCGCGAATGCTGAGGGTGGACATGATGAGAGTAGGGAACGACGTGTCACGTAGGTGGATGTGGGTAGAGGAGAATTACGTCGGCTGTTTCAGGTTGAGGGGCCCGGTAAAGCCGAAGGGCGTGTGACAGGTTGATGGACCGGTGCGGTCCGGAGGGACCACGAAATGCATTTACCAGCCAAAAAATCGGGAACTTGAAATTTGGGGTAACCGCACGATAAGACCCACTACTTAAGGTAGCGGGAATAGTATACAGAGAGCAGTCAACAGCGTTGTGCATAGCTGTAGAAAGAACCATGGTTTCTGGTGCAGTTGCAACTGCCACGTACAGCCACTGGCTCACACCTCCTTTCCTGTGAGTACGTGGCAGTTGCAACTGCCATATATGGCATGCACCAGAAACGACGATTCCTTCTACAGCTATGTACAACGTTAACGCTGTTGAATGCTCTCTGTATACTGTACAATATACCCGGTTTTCAACATCATCCTCAGCATTATGCATAATATAAGAAAACATACGCTGCGCTACATGCTCAGGCTGAAAGGCTGGAAGGATCAACATCTCTGCACTTACAGACATTGCCTGAGTTATTCCATGGCCACCCTATACCCATTCCATATATAGTATTCATGTATTTATCATTCTGGTCTTCACCCTTGATCAATGGGCTGCATTGACTCCAAGAAAGGAGTCACAGACGAAGAAAATTGGCTTGGAAAGGGAGCGAGCCAGTGGCTGTACGCTCGCGCGGGAATCTTATATAACGGGCCAGAAGTTCAGGCCCATCCGAACAGGCCCTAAATGACTGTCACATTAAGTAGACGTCTATTTCCCTCACCACACCCCACCCACCACCATCAACAACAAATACCAGTATTAACCAGTGTTACAATGAGCGACGAATACGGTTCTCATGCGTTCAATAGGGATAACTTGGTTGATGAGTGTACGTTTTTCTTGTTTCCATCAATCGTTCTCGTACGAGACTCGGAGCCGAACTAGATTACTTATTGACTGCTTTTTTTTCTTGTATCCCGAGAAAAGCAGCGTTGAATACGAACCTGAATCTTACCCTTGATGAAAGAACGAAGAACTATCCCTCCGAAAGAGACAGTGCGTCCCTTTTCTCTCTTTTCCCTATTACACTGTGGAACTGGATTAGGTGTAATATCAACCAATCTTAGAGTTGAATTCACCACTACCCTAACTTAGGTGCTTTGTATTGCTTACAGGTTGTTTTCAAATGACCTATTTTGAGGTGAAATCTTGAGCCATTTTATTTTCGAGTACATAGGTTGTTTTGTAGGTTGTTTTTAGTCGTAGAAAATCCTGGGAAAGTGTCAAGGCATTCAAACTCCGCATCATGTGACTGCATGTTGAAGTTTTGCCGGTTCAACGTTGTCTTCAACATCGACTCAGAGACCATCTTCCAGCTGTTCGTCAGTGCCGGGTGGTCTCGCTCTGGTTTTTTCTTGATTATGACGGTCAAAACTTGCAACACTTTGTACTAGCGCTTTCTTGTGCACTCAAAGCTTCAATTCATCCCTCAAGGCCTCAACGCTCAAGATCTGTCGTTGTCAAGACTAATATAAGGCCAACTATCACTACGAGTGCCCTCAATGACTCAAAATATTCAACTTTGAACTCTCCAAGACTCTTGCATCAATACATGTGCAACCTCAAACTTTTCAAGGGCTTTTATTTCAAGTGCACCGACACAATGGAGTTGGATGGACATGGTTGTTATGTCGGGTTCAGGATGATACTCAAACTTGGTCTGCCAGAGAGTTGGGATGCAAGTGAGCTTCTCTTATTTTCTAATGCCACGTCATTTCTAATCATTTGTATGCACCGTTCTCAATAGTGATTGCCCCCAAATGTGTCCACTCCTTTCGAGACTCTTACCCTTCCCTCACCCCCAGATTTTATCCATTTTGTACACTGTAAACTAGTTTCTACCCATAGAATTATATGAAATCTTAATTTTCAACCTGTTTGATTGAATGCTCGTCAATGAAGTGTAGTAGATAAAATCAACCTAATACTACTCGTAACAACCTAAGATGGGGTGTTAATTTATGTATTTCTAAAATATAGACATAGGTTAAATTTTGCGAAATTAGGTCGAAAGAACACCTATGATAAATATAAAAAATATAGGTGTTCTTTCACCCTACGCAGGTCGAAAAACACTGCTTCTTAGGTGGAAATATGTCCAGAAATAGGTTCATTTCGGAGGGGATTTTTGACCTATTTGGGTCTCACAGTGTTACTTTCGCTTACCTTCTACCCCTCCCCTCTCTTATTCCTTCCTTCGATCACAGGAACCTCCTCCGACGGATACTCCGCCACGTCCGACATCTGGACCGACAAAGCTCAACGAGGCAACATTTCCTTCGCTCTCGAACGAGATCCAAACTCAAACTTTGCTTCGAGGAATGGGAGTCAGACAAACTTGATCGATCAGTCGTTGAGTGGAGCTGATTTGAGCGGCTAGTTGAGGGATGCGAAACAGGGTGTGGATAAGGGGACTAGGAAGGAAGTTTCGAAGGAGGAGCAGGAGAGGGAGGATTTGGGAACATAGGGATTTGAGTAAAGGATAATTGGGGAGGTTGTTGTCTAGAGCTTTTTGGATTCTTCTGGACTTTTCTGGACGGGAAATTGAAGGTACGTTGAGTAGTATGCTGGGCACTTTGCTGCAAAAATAGCACCCGGTTTCGTAATAAATTTGCCCCGATTTCTGATACGATCCCCGTATTAAATATTATCCCCCATTTGAAATATTGCCCCTGTTTTGAATACAACCCCCGATTTAATAAGACCCAACTTACAATATGCTCTGAATTTTGAACCAGCTAAATTCTAGTCATAGCAGTATGTTATGAGCTAGTTAATCTTTGCATTAGACCGTATCTGCAACGGGAAATATCTAGGCTCCACTCATAAAAATGGAAGTGGGGCTAGTAGAAAATGCTTGTTCGAAGTCAGCCAGACGCAAAAAAAAATTGTGACACTGTCACTCCGAGTAGGAGGAGTCTGTCAATAGCGATGGACCGTTGTGACCTTTTCAATCTTCAATCTGCCAGTATCTCAACCACTGCTCCCAAGCCAACAATTTCCTGGTATAAGCCTTCAATAAACACGCTAAGAGGCGACACTGACGACTCATGAGTGTGACATGTGGTGAGTTATCGACATTTCGGAGATATTGGGACCAGGTGGAGCCTAGTAGAAAATAGACCATTTTGAACCAACAAAAAACGGTCAAATTTCCCGTTGCAGATACGGTCTATTGTAAGTAGTTTATGCAACACAGTATCAAAATAGAGACCACTTTCCAGAGCTTAGTAACTGATCAGAGTCACATTTTTTGTTTCTGTTTTCTTTTCTTTTCCCTGGTGCATACTTCAGGCTTTTTCCTATGTTGAAAATTCATTTATGTACTGTACCACACTGAGTCTACACATTAGGGCGCTGTGTCAAAGGCCCTCGTAAAATACAACTTGTATTATACAATGTATCATATGTAAAATGCCAGAGGGGTCCCAAAATTTCATGTATTAAACTGTATTAAAGTCGAAGTTTCTGCCTAGCTCCTACATGTCTGTAAGCACCCTTTGCATGTTTTCTATGTATTAAAAGTATCCGGAATTGTTCTTACTACATTGAGGTCAGCTTGAAAAGTGTATGTGCGCAGTCACGCTTTGACAATCTTCATTTTTGTCTCCATATGGTCTCTGAGTTGTCTTCACATTTCGGCTGATCCATACGGAGTCAAGGAGCCGAGAACGTCAATGGTAATACTTCTACTCCTTTGGCATCAACACGAAGAATTGTACATGCGTCCAACACTGAGCGGGTTGATATTGCAGAGTATGTTGACTCCACATCCCCATCAGTGCTAGATATGATCATGGCCGGCCAAAGCTGGCTGCAACCAGAATTCAGACTGAAACAACCCAAAAGAAATCCACAAAGGAAAAGAAATGGACAGCTGCTGATGTCGAGTACAAATCGGAGGATATTGACCGGTAGATATATTTCCTATACTGTACCATTTCGATCGATTCGATAGTCACACGTCACGGACCAGTTTATTCTATTGAAAATTCATCATTGTCACGGTGTCCCAATCCTTTTTATCGAAATGTCCCAACGAGACACGGCTCAAAATGGGCAAAAACTTGTTGAAATTTGACAACAAAGTATGACATCATGTGACCATCACGGATTCTTCCGTGACAAAATGATGGCCTGCCGCTGCCATGTAACTGACAGCAACTGCGCTACGCCGTGCCTTTCCTTCTTGCTTCCAACCTCTACACTCTCCCTGCACTTTATTTTGCGGAAGGCTCTCGTCTACTACCGAGAGTCTTTTCCCCTCGTTCTCAATATCCGAGCCCTCCATTGTAGTCTTTGTTAAGTGAAAGTCATGAAGATAAACCCCCGCGCGCTTTACTGACGAAATGGCTCCCTCGTGCTCACGCTTTATATTACTCCTGCGTCGGTTTTCTGTTTTCTGGCTCTCTTCTTTTGCACAGCAAAGCCTCGCTTGCTCGTTCTTCAATCTGGTTAATGTCCAACGATAACTGGAAACCCCGCTCAATCCCCACCGCTAATCCTCCAGTCTTTGCATAAAAGCTACTCTGCATTAGAACTGATAGAAATGGTGATTCCAGCTACTATGGGTATAAGGTACGTTCTCCGTCCGATATCTCGAAATAGCCCTCTTCGGTCTTTCTTACTTTCAGTGTCGGTTTTTACTTAACTTGCGTGCTCGTCTATCGTGTAGTGCGTCTCGGAAACTCCGGTATCAAGGTTTCAAAGATTATTCTCTAGTGTATGTCCTATAGCAGTCCCGATTGGCAATCTTCGGCCCCGTCCGCTTGTACCACAGTTATGACACCGCCATCAACGTGTTCTATACTCCTAATGCGTTGTCCCGTATAACCTGTGTCGCCGTTCAGATGCTCTCATTTTAGTTCTAACCCCCGCTCTCCTCTGTTTTTTCCCATCACTGCCCTCACGCTTGTTGTGTCCAGGGTCTGTTATGACAACTTTGGTTCTTTTTCACGCTGGCGTCCACTCCGCTGTTGTTGCACTCCTCGACTTCTCTGGCCTACAGACGTACGGCTCATGTGGTTCTATTTATTACTAGTTCTAACTACTCCTTAACAGTGTTCTAGGAGCTAGCGCAAATTGTGAAGACTCCCTCGCATGAGGTTATTCCTCTTCCAGCGCTCGACGTGAATGGCCTTTCTGTTGCCCCTGAAGGCTACGCATCCGGTATTGGCGGAAGTCTCGTTGCGGTCAGTTTTACTCTGTGCCATGAAGTGGATGCCCTAAATAGAGTCGACAACTTATGCGCCGATATTGTGTCCGTGAAAGTCATTATTCCCCGAAACCTGATTCACTCTTCGATCGCCATCACTAAGTCCCTGAAGAGGCTCAGTAATGACGACAGGGTGGATGATGAGAATGGCCGTAAGAAGAGAATTCGCATGGAGTGTTGTTCAGGCAGGTTGAATATGGCAATTAGACGTATCTATGTCATTAATTTGTATAACGAACATTTAAACAAAGTTTCTACAATGCGTGGGGCGATGATAGTAAAAGTCTGTGAGCCATTGTGCACTTCATATTGGATTCCCCGCAAGCAAGGTCGGAGCTGACGCAGTCGGCATTTCCCTAGTTAATAAAATCCCAATTTTTTATGAAGAGCGTGGACCCGTCCTTGGGAGCGTTATTCGAGTGGATGCAGCTACCTGCGAGAGGCATTGTCTGCCGGTGTGAACAATGTGTCATTATTGTTTATAAGATTTTGGTTTGTATCTCACTTTTTCTGTTCTTCTTACCCATCCTCGTCTATGGTTAATACTTCTGGTGCCAATGGGCATGACAACGGCGTTGTGCCTTCTGACAAAGAGCTCAAGGAGGCTCTATGGCAATATGCACGAGAGAATCTCACCAGGGCACAGAGACTTGCTCGCCTTGAGTCCGAGTTTCAATTTAAGATTAGGTTTAGGTTTTGATTTTTATATCTTGCTTCTACTGACATTTCAACAGTGAAAGCACACTCAAGCGCCTCCAAACCAAGTTTCGAGTTCCATCAAGTCGAAAGCCACCACCAAGACATGTGGCAGTTGGCATGATTCTGGACGAGATGGCTCACGACCCCGAAGGTCGACGTAGTGCAAACACAGTCAAGTCAATGTTAGCTCAGGAAGATGTGCAGATTCCTAGGTGTGTGAAATTTGAATCACTCAATACAATGCTTTCATTAGTATTTTTATTTAGAAAAATAGTTCGTGAGGTTACGAGGCGCAACACTTCAGCCGAGCAAGTCGATCGCCGTCAGCCTGGTTCTCGTCAGAATATCCATCGTGTCCCATTAACTACTCCTGGTGTTAATTATGAGGTTAGCGGTGATGGTCACGAGAAGACAAATGCGCAGGGACTTGATATGGGTGGTGTCGGAATGGATATTTACGGAATTGTCGAAAAATGTTCCAGTGCCATTCGTTGTTTTGTCTTCGTTCCATCATCTTGTGATAAACATACTGTTGGACACATTCATCTTGATTATATTGAGAAATATGGTGGTGTGTGCGCTTACTCTCTGACTTTCTCATCCCTCATTTATTTCAATAGTAATGTCCATGCAGTTTTCGGTTGATGGTGGACATGAGACTGAGTTCATGTTTTCCCAACATATGGCACTCCGGTGAGCTTTCTGATCCAGTGAACTTCCTCTGTTTATTTTTATTAATGAAGACTTCGAGTAGAGAACGATTTGCACCTGAATATAGCTTTCAAGAGCATAATCCATGGGACTCAAGGAAAAGTGTCCACAACCCCCGTTCTGAGGGTACTTGGAGACGATGGCGTGATCATACAGGAAAAACATTTCGTGAGGAAATGGTCAAAGGAAAGACTAATGGTTTATATCATGCAGGAAGCTATGTCCGAAGGCAAGATTTTCTCGCATGCCCTTGTCCATTCTCACCACTAAAATTCTCTCAACTTAGGAACCTGTTCCAATGGCTGTGGCCAAAAATAGGCCAGAAGGAGGCCGACATATATGTTAATTGGTGGAACGCACATCACATCCGCAGTCAAGCAGCTAAGTTGCTTCCTTCCTCTACTACTCCTAACATGGTCCTTCAATCACCTGAGTGCTACGGCTACCGACGATGGGACATTCCTATCCCTCAGAGTGCAATTGATGTGTTGCGGGGTAAGATTCCGGTATCTAGGGATGAGGCATTCCGATGGGTCGACGATGAATTTAACTTGGCAGCGCAATCTGCATATCAGGAGATTGGTTCCCCCGAGCTTCGTTGCTGCAATGGATGGGATATTTACAAAGATATGCTTGATAAACTTTTGGAGATGTATGGTGAAGATGCACCGGTCTTTCTTCTCTAGTTTTAGTGTCGATCTTTATTTTACTTTGGAATCCTGGTAGTACGCTGTTAAATAAATTATTACTTGAGCGTTCTTTTACCTGGAGTCATTTACACATGTGCACATCAGAACCCTACAGGGGCTGTACTCATGAAATCGCGACCACAAGAATAAGGCTTTGTGTCATACCAATCAATTGTATATACTAAATCGCATGTTCAATACGTAGATTACTCGCATATTCTTCTATCTGTAAATACATTGCCCTTGCTTTCGCCTGTTCTTTTTCTGTACCTTTCAAACCTCTTGCCATAATGAGGATTTTGCTCGGGAAGTAAGGGAAAGGAGGTTCATAATCCGCCGTTGGTTCTCGGTTGTGAAGAGCCATAAACACCGGCCTGGGATTGAATCGACCGATTTCGATACTACACCAAGACCGAAAGGTAAGTAGGACCGTTCGAGGTCATGAGGTCGCCAACCAAGCGTCATAGTGTCAAGACTTATAACGAGAGTCGTATAACTGAAGCTTTTGCTTGGGTGGGACAGTAAGGAAGAAGTGACGGAATCATGAACAGGCCAACGGAGTTGATACCATTTCGGACTCAGAGCGAGCGCTCCTCCTGATTGTTTGTTGATCAAAGCTCTTTCCGACTTCTTTTGCTTGCAGACATCCTTTTAATATACTATCTACGATTCTACTTCTTAACGGTGTGCTTATCTATATTTCTCCGTTCTTGCTAGCTTGCTGATTTGCCTGATTTATTTGACCCATGTTTACATGTAGTACGTATACGCATTTGCTTCAATTCACTCCAGCGAATCCCAAAAGGAGCCAGATTCCGAACCATCCCACAGTACAAACATGCCAATCGAGAGCAAGAATTCGAAGGCTTGTGACCTTTCTGAACACCAGACGCAACATTCCCCCGAACACAAACAGCTACCGCCGTCGTAGTGTGTCGGAAACTTGTCCGAGCGCTTATCAGCACAACCGGCTGATAATTGCCGTGATCACGGTAGTCCCGGTTGATCAGCGCCGTTATCAGCACGGATATCTGTTCTAGGACCGTGGGAACATACTTCGGGCATTAAACCAATACATTTTCCTACCCAGTCCCACCGAAAAGTGTCTGTATTGGGGGAGTCTTCAACCCTTTGGTACTTTTGAGTTTACATATGGAACACGATAATTTTTATTGATTTTTTGGATGCGAAAATGTCTTATTAAAGGTCGATTCTGGCTGAGTCTGATGGCCAAGTGGCCCGTGCTGATGAGTGCTGAGGAGCGCTTATGGCACCACGCCTCGGTGATCAGCGCTTAACACAGGCCGGATGATGACGGTACTGATAAGCGCTTAGCGACGCTTATCTTGCGCTTTTAGTTTTTCCGACATGGTCGTGGCAGGCGCCTTTGATCTATACCAATACACACTCCCTCCGATGACAGAAAGAACAAGTGGCTTCCCTCTTCCACTCCTCCCTCTCGATCTCAATATCATTTCACGGTCCGGAAATTTCCATGGATTACACTCAGACCCACACCAGAGGTCCTTGTCAGTATGCTTGCTTTTGAAGTGAAAAACATCGACTGCGAGGCCAACATTTCAAAGAATGTCCGAACACGCTCGTCCTTGTGGTTGCGTACATGTTTGGATAGGATACAATTGGAATCGAAGATAAAGTGGTTCGGCTTGCGGTGATTTTCAAATGTACTCATAAAGAACCTCTGAACAGATGTTTAGATCGTAGATTTAAATCCAATTATAAACTACTCACGGCAACTGCAGAGAACGCTTCAGAATGGAAGAAGGTCTCGCGAGACAGGACCATACCACATGGAGCAATGATCAGCTGTTCGTTGTGGGTACGACGTCTTCCAAATTGTGCTCGTAAGGTCTTCGACTTCCGTTTATTGGTGCTGTCCTCCACTATGGCATCATACATGGCATCGCTACCTGTATCCAGTTCCTCTCCTTGATCCCACTCCACATTTGCGGCTTCATCTGCTCGGCGAGCACGCTCATATCGTTGCTTCAACTGAAAAGCCGCGGTCCTAGGCTCGGTTCCAGCCGTTCTGTTCAAACTCCGACAAGTCGTTCGACAGAACATCCTCCCTCCATTCAAACTCCGCTGATGGGAGGTTGAACCGGACCGGCTGGGAACGAGTCTACCGCGGTCCCTGCTTCGGTGTAGCGCTTTTCTGCTGCCTGATGTTCGGGGTTGGTACAAGCCTTGGCACCCTCGGCATGAATTAGTTGAGTGCATCCCTTGACTCGACAAACCATGTTTTTATCCGCATGCGTCTCGCAGAAGGCATTCCTGTTTGAAACAAGTCGGCCTTCACAGTGTGGGACTCCGCAACATGGCCGGCCAACAGTAACACCATCGCAAATGACTGCAAAGACCTCGAGCACTACCCACAGTAAGATAAGGAATATATACAAAAAAGTCGACACATACCTTTACTATCTTTGAAGAGATGACGGACACATTTGTCACATCGATGGTCTATCTCAGGCTGTCCATGACGCTTAATGTGCTGATTCATCTCCTCCATAGCATCATCGAAACGATGTGACTGCTCAATTGACTGCGGGACATAAAAAACAGACTGACGCCTCCGATGAAACTCGAGTAACGAGAGAATCTTGAAACCATCGTAGACGTATTCGTAGCGTAATATCGCATCCACTGTCCAGTCTAGAGGTAGAGCAACGTCGGGCCAGCAATCCTCATAGACTCTGGCACAGTTGGATGCGGAAACCCTAGATGTGTATATTAGAATAACGTAGATATGGATTAGGTCCATAAAGAACTCACCAGGCATGTACCATATTACTTCGCCACATCCGGACAAGCACAGTCTCAATAAAGTGATGGGTGGAGACTTGCAGAACCTCGGGAAGCTCCTCCTTGTTGTAATAAATCCGCCTTCGTTTGTCCGTCTCAGGATCTGTCTGAACATAGTAGTCTGGGTGATAGACAAACCCGCAACCTGTGTATGGTTTAAATTGAGTGTAGGTGCAGACAATATTGGGCCACCTACCATCACAAGTGAATTGATGCGTTCTGACTGGTATCGGGCCCATATTTGCAGTGTAAAGAATTCCTTCATGCTCGATTGCGCGCTGTAACTTTCTTCCATTACTGTTGATAACATACTTGCAGTTGGGGTTGATACAAAAAGGAAATGGTGGCCAAAGGCTCCGGAAAGATGCTGAAGTACTGTTAGAATTGTTTATCAAAAGAAAATTGTCAACGTACGGTATAACTCTCCTCCATGCTTTTGAAATGTCTGTTGCAATGCCTTGTCATGTTCCACACCCCTCAAAACCTTATCTCCGTGCCACACATCCTCCTTCAAAGCGTCCCAGCAGGCCTCGACAGCTTCCTTGTTCAGGTTACAGGTCCTCTGAAGAAAAGCGATGGACTCGTCAGGCAAAAGCGGCGGTACAGTGCTGGGATTATAATTGGATGGGTAAAGTAGGAGTATATTATTCTTGATGCGAGAAGAGACCATAAGAAATGCGACCAGTTGAGAGACCAGGATTCCTGCTACATTCCCAGAGACTTCTGTGATTGTACGGGCTGCCTGCAGCAGCGTCGACATCGTGTAGTCGTCCTAGTGTTGAGTTGAAATGTGTCACGTGGTCACGCGCTTAGACTCGCTCCTCTAGGCTTTAGGTCTTTATCCCCGTTCTCCACATCCAGCTGCTATTAGTATTTACTACTCTAACTACCTAGGAAACCATTTAGGTGCTGGGACCCGAGATTGGACTTTGGACTCAAGATTGGACTTGGGACTAAATATTGGACTCCTCGGATTCCGGGCTTTCTGGGGATTTTAGGTGAGCAATTGTCGGTCCGGAGTTCCCCGTTGCGAATTGATGGCGGCTATCCAACAGGTAAATCTGATCAAGAAACCTATTCTCACGCTTCTGTTCTTTTATTCCTCCTTCCATCTCGTTTCGTACTCCCTCTAATCTACGTATTTGTTCGTGTTTGATAAATATGTCTGCTGGTGTACTAATGTATACCTACAGAGTTATGCTCTCCAACACCGACACCCTACATCACTGATTTTCGAAACGAAGACCAGCTGTTTTTCACTTTTCCCTTTTCCCGAGACCTTGACTTTGCGTCGGTCTGTTGCGAATGTTACCACGAGTATGCCGCCACCGTATGCAGATGTTACTTAGAGTATACTGTATTTATCCGCGTGTGGATACTGAGCCGCCTTCAAACCAAGACCAACCGTTTCCCCCTTTCCCCAAGACTTTCACACTCCAATCCCCGCTGAACCTTCACCAAACGCACTTCTGTACACCGAATAGGCCCAGTTTTGCATCACCATCTCACCCGCCAATGTCGATATCGCAAACTCCGAATCTCTCAAACTCGCTCGTTCAGTCGACCCTCAAGGTCGACAAATGATTCTTGTGCTCACCAAACCCGATTTGATGGATGTAGGGGACGAACGCGTTTGATATCCTCTCCGGACGTGTCTACCCTCTTAAACTTGGGTTCATCGATACCGTCAACCGGAGTCAACAAGACATCAACTCTGGAAAGAGCATGGATGACGTGCTTAGAGATGAGACGGAGTTCTTTAAGAATCATCCTGCATGTAGGAATATTGCTCATAAAACTTTTTTTTTCATTTATTCTAATTCACGCATACCTCTGTTTCAATAGCCCGCCTCAACAGAACCCATCCACATCAAGGGAGTCAACCACGAAGATGAAGAAGATCCTTCTGACGATAATGCTAGGGTGAACGGAAACATGACCATTCACCGTGACAGACGTTCTGTGTCCAACACGATTCACGACCGTTCGCGACCTTCTACTGCTTCACATGCGAGCTCGAGTACTGGTATGTTAAATGCAACGACGACGACTGGTTCGAGTAAGCGATCTTAGCCTCAGAGACTGAGATCAGCTATTGGTACCACGGGAGCGGGGGCTATTTTGGGAGGAGTAGCACTAGGGTCTTCACCGCCTTCTGCGAGAGAAACATTTAGGGGGGGTTTGTTCCTGTAGGAAGGGAAACGGCTGCGGATCCTGTTCTGACGTCTGGATCTATGGCTGCGACTAGAACTATGGATGGGAATAGTCAAATTCGCAACTGCTACCAACTTTATTTTCCCCTTTTCCCGAGACCTTGACTTTGCGTCGGTCTGTTGCGAATGTTACTACAATTATGTCACAACCGTATGCAGATGAGTATATGCTATATTCAGGAGTCCATGCTATGATACTATGGGAGACTACGGTTCAAATTTTCCAATCTTGCAAATTTTTCGGTCTCTTGAAGAACAATGACACTACGCTGGTACCATGTGATTTTCCTCTCCGAGCCTTTTTTGACAATTGTCTCTAAGACCACAAATTCACGCGTACGGACGTCACAGTTGTTCGGTCTGTCTGCAGTTGAACAATGAGAACAGAATATATATAATACGTTGTATATTTTCAATCAACCCTCGACTCTCAACACATTCCCCATAATGGCACTGGCTTCCTCGACCATCTCCGATAATGCTGCTAGTGCCATCGATGCAGACCCAAAGAAATGTCCTGACTGTCTTGCACGGTTCGATTTCAAAACATCTATCGGACCATGTGGACGATGCTACAAACTAAACGCGGAACAGGACAGTGAAAAGCTGGAGAAAATAAAAGTTCGTCAGATTCCAATATCTGTTCTTCAATATTAAAGTAACTTTTCAGACATTTCCTATGTGCAAAGGCTGCAGTGCATGCAGCGACCGTTTAGCAACAGAATATTGCGGAGATTGTGAGCGTATGACTTGCCCTTTTCTTGTTTACATGATTGTATCGTTTATTCTTTTTTTCGGCCTAGTAAAAGTAGCTGCAACTGAGGCTGGAGCTGAAGATAATGACCTCGAAAACCTGACCACAACTGCTGAGATGTGGCGCAGCCAGAAATCTCAAGCTCGATTCCAAGGCAAGAATCGGCCAAAGCCGACAATTCCCAACATGCCGACACCTTATGCCGCACCATCTCAGGTACCAACACCTTCCCAACAGCCGATCCAGCCCTCTACTCCATTTGTCGTTCCTACATCAGCTCCAAATGACTTGTCGTCACGTCCCTCTCCTGGCCAGAGTCGGTCGCAAAGTACGAAAGATCCGCAGGTTGGATTTGTCGCTCGGACCATGTTCAATAACAAAGAGGTCGTGAAATTCGGAAAAGTGATTGATTCTTCTTCATTCAACGTGCCGATGCCAGGTATTTCTTTTCAAAAAATTTATTTCTCCTTGATCTTGATGAAGCTTCTGTTACAGACATCATCGAACGGATTCTTACTCGTATTAACAAGGATTGGGAGAATATTTCGGAAGAGAATCTGTCTCGGTACATTTCTTATTTCTTTTCTTGCAGAGACCGATGTGATTCTAGCTTGAGAATTCTTTTAGGCATGATGTATCCGTTCGACTGTTTGGTAACATGGAACCTCTTGAAGAATCTATGAACCATTCCATCGGCACCTTCTATCAAATGCATTCAGCTCACGCTCAGTCCACTGTATATCTCAAGCGAGACCCCAAGTTCAAGTCCGTTCCCGGTGCTTTTATTTGCTTCGAGATTCACATTAATGAACAAGCCGTGATTATCGCTCTTTTATCTGATATTTTTACTGTATCTGATATATGATTCTCCAACTACTTAGTATCAATCCCGCACTGGTCGTGATATTCCTGCTTTAATAGGCTCGTCCTCGAACAAGCGCAAAAATATCTCGGCCTCGTATACGTCATCCCGCGTCATTTCCCAGCCAACTGGTGAGTTTAACCTTGTTTTTTTATCAGTTCTAAGTCCAATTATATTTGTATACCTAGTTTCCCGCATTGCTTTGAACAGTCGCTTTCAATTCAACATACCGAAGTTGAGAAACAACAATGCCACATCTGCTATCGCCTTCAACATTGCCAATGGGACTATCAACGATCGGGGTAATGTCAATATTGATTGGGATAAAGATATTCAATGGAACGGTCACCTGTGCGACTCACCCTTTGCCAAAGGCAAAATGAAGATGGCTTTCGAGGTTAGTGTATCGTCTTGTTCTTATATACATATTTCCACCGGTCATAACCTTGTCTCTGACATATATAACAGTTTACTCGTAATGATGGTGACCAGTTTGTTGCCAAGCGTTTCTTTAACATTGGACAGGGTCGAGATATGCCAGTGGAACTATCCGACAATGCCAACTATCTTTTGCACGAGTACAGCAACATTCTGCGTGGAAATTTTTGGCTCGGCGAATTTTATGACCTGGCAGACGACGAAAATGTTGAAGTGTCGAAGAGTAAGCGCCTTTTTTTACTGGGCTGATTGTTTAATAATTTCGTTTTTTTATCAGCCTTCTCGTTCACAGAATGCTACCTTGCTTGTGAAGTTATATCCGCTGATGGATTTGCATCGCAGGCATCAGGAGCCCGAGAAAAAACCCTCACAGATGATGATGAGGTTTTCTGGTTGATTGAGCCCAAGAGAGCTCGTGCTGTTGACCGTTGGTCTGGCAGTATGGATCATCCAAACTTCCTGGGAAAGCGGCATCAGACCGCCATGGCATTCGCCCATTTCACATTGGAAATCAGTAAGGGCAGCCTTGTCTACGTGGACCTTCAGAGTGAGTTGATATTATTTTTCTACGTTTAAAAAATTATACGCTGATAATCTACCATTCTTGCAGGTACGCCAGGAGTTCATTCCAAAACTGGCCTTTCAACAGACATTCTTTTTGACGTTGGAACCCATTCTAACAGTGACGATAAAGGGTGTGTGAATATACTATGCCTCGATCCAATAACTTCATATAACATCTACATATTTAGGTTGACCGGTCCGGGCGATTTCGGAAGAGAAGGCATCGAAGCATTTGAAAAACAACACAAATGCCTGAGTATCTGCCAGAAGTTGAGCCTGATCCCATTCGACGTGGATGAGGATGAGGATACCGAACCGGTTTCCAAGAAGAGAAGGACCTCAAATGGTAATGATGAGTCCAGAGATGACTCGGATGCTTAAATAAAAGTTCTAAGGTCATAGTACAGTAATTGTAACAAATCATGTAAGCTTAGGTTTGGGCGAGAGGAATATATAGGTTTGATTATGCATTTGATGTCTTCTTCGTTGTTGTTTGCATGAGGAAAGGGCGCGAAAAACGAAGGCCTCTTCCGCGCTGCTATGGGTGACAGCAAGATTGGATAGTTCATATGGTTTTGTCGGGGGAATGTAAGGCGAGTCATCTCTGTAACGTGTTAGTCAGGGTACCTTCATACCAAGTAGAACTTACGGGCGAGGATTGCTTCGATGTTCGAAATACAGCGCCATCCTTTCGGGATCGAGTTCTTTTTTTCGCCCTAACCTTTTTGCACCGGCACGTACGCCATCTAAACATCAATCAGTAAGAAAGACAGAGTGAGAGATTCAAGACCTACAAGGAGGATCTGTAACTATTGCATCGAAAAGACCGCCGCATCGCCAGGGGTTATGGATGATATCGAAGGTGAGAAGGTCCACTGTACTGGGCTGCTGCTCGAAATACGCCCGGTGTACTCGCTAATCAAGCTGTGTAAGAAACATTGTAGAGAATGAGATCTGGTGCACGATCAGAACCTTTTCCTCGCATCTGTCGTCCATCGATATCGGAACCGAAAACTTGAGCACCAAAATATGCCACAGGCTGAAAGACAAATTAACCAAGAGCATCCGGACGTTATCGGCGTACTGACATAGGCCATACTTCCAGTGCCCAGGAAAGGGTCGTAAATCAGTTTTCCAGGTGAAGCCTACGAGTCTATCAATCATTTGATGAAATGCCAGTTGTCAAACCAATTACCAGAGTCTGATTTGCCATTAACAATGAAACCTCCGATTCCATGCTCGTATTGCCAAAGTAGTTTCGCTTTTTCACATCAAATGTCTTGATTAAACGCGAGCAGACCCTTCCTCGATCTACAAAGCAAAATTAGCAAATGTAGTAGAGATCTCGCAAAAAGATGAACCTACCAACCTGCCGAAATATACTTGTCTAAACTGGCCGTCATCGTCGTGACGGTCTCTTATCATTCCTTTCTTCTCTACATCTGCAACATACTCAGCCACGAGAGGGTTTCGAAGTCAATGGTATCACTGGCACTCTTCAAAACAACCTAAAACGATGTCTGGGTTTTTCATATCTATTTTGCCCATGAAATCCATGTACGAAAAGCTTTCTACGACTTGTCTTTGTTGAGTTTGAGGTAATTTGTGATTAAATGCTGTCACAAAAAATTTAAAGGAGGTATTAAGTTTGTATCTTGACCATAGAGCTTGGTTTGCTCGATTTTGGACGTGTACTTCTTCATAAGTTGACCCTTGGGCGTAAAATTCATATATCGCTCTAGAAAAAGCAAAGTAAAAACATCCAGCTCTCTGCAGAAATTGGGCAAGACATACTTAATCAAAATACATCGTTTCGCGAGTTGTCGAGCATGATTTTCACTTTGCAGTCCGACTATCATGAAGGGACGATCTGTTTCTATTTCTCCCTCTGGCAGAGAGATATCGAAACCGTGAATTTTTGCAACTGATTGCAGCTCGGGAATGCAAAATTCATGATGAGCTTGGGCAAATACTATGAGGTACTTGAAAAACATTGAGATCTGGATTTGAATTTGGCGACAAGTCGAAAAGTCACTCGCTTACCTAAAGCATTGGTATACTAAATGCCTGGTCCGCCATCATAACCGGGGTGGGGGCCGACGCGCAGCGAATAACAAACCGTTGGACGCCTTGTCAGACAAATTAGAATTACAGGAGAAAAACAATATGTAGCTAAATAATATGTAGCTTCAAGTTACGCTAACAATCAGGAAGGAAATGTAGAAATCGCAACATTCATGCCGCAGACAGATCCCATATAAAACCTCCACCGAGTGGGGTGAGGTCTGCAGGCCAAAACATCCCGTATTCGAACCGCATGCACAATCCATCGTTCCACGACCTCACGCCAGCGTAACCGCAGGGCATACAGTCAGCGAGTGCCACCGGTACGAAATCGTCCAAACACTTGCCCCCAATTACATGACCACCACGTCTCATGATGACGGTGAAAGTTTCGCGATTCAGAGTCATGAGAGGGTAGGCGACCACCAGTGTTGACCCAGTCAAACACGTCGACAAGGCTGTCTCCGGCGCCTTCGCGAGCACATCCAGCACATGAGGACCCCGAATGTAAACTATGCTGACTGTATTACCCTGCCAATGAAATTTATAGTGAGCAAGAATGAGCATCAAAGACACATTAATTCTACACACCGATGTAGAACGAAATTGTTGCATGGAGTCCATGCCGTTGCCCTCACCTCCCTTTGTTTCGGCACACAACTTCCATTGGAAACGACGAACCCATCTGTGCTTTGCCTCGATAGGACAGTAAATAACAAGCTCCTTAGAGTGGTCCCAAGACAGCAAGCCCAGCATCGCCTGTGGAAGTCCATACTCGAAGTCCATACTCGAAGAAAAGTGCGATCTAGTTGTATGTACAGGGAGCGTTGTAGTCGGTGGACATGTCGGAAGTTGATGAAAATTGCGAGAAAAAAGGTAAAGAGCGAGGAAGAGAGAAAATAGACAGAATAGAAGAATGCGACGGGTTGAATGACAAAAAATGATGCTTATACAAGGAAAGGTGGATGTATGCGTGCTTGGGAAAGAAATTAAAGCTAATGTGGCAGTCTTTCAAAATTCCCCTTACAGCAATGACGTTTCCAGTCTTAACCGACCAGGGCGCTGACCACAAAAGCAAAACAATTTCCCTCGCAGTACAAATACCACGAAAGGCTTGTTGCACAGATGCCACAAGTGGTACACAGTACAAATACTGTGTGTCAAACAGAATGATAAAATTAGGAAAACTATTAGTAAACACGGTGGCGATCACCACTTTTTGGGAAGGAAAACAAATGAAGGAATAGAGTTCAGTCGGTTTGAGTCGTTATAGCGTAGGACACGTCAAGAATTGAGCAAGGGCTGGTGGAAGATTTGAGTTATAGTGTTGGTGAGAGTCCTCGAAGGAAGTAGAGGTCGAAAAATAAATACTGCCTGAAAAAAATCGATGACGTCTATGGAGGGGAGACATTCACACCGTAGACGTCATATTGACCGTCAGTCAGTATACAGATTTGTACGTCAGCATCGACGAGCGAAGAGACGCACCAAACGGTGTCTATCGATACCGGGAAGAGTTGGCGGCTGAACAATGAGTACTGAGTCATTATAAGAGTATCGACCAGGCTGAGACTTGAAGGAGGGTCAATAAGAGGGAACGCGGGAACACGCGAGACAGGCGCGAAAGAATATGAGTTTTGACGGAGGGAGAAGGATCCAGGAAGAGAACAGAACGCAAGATGACGGGGAACAAGAGACAGTCGGAAACAGTGCAAATAAGGTAAATCAGTGCTCCGGACACGCGCATCGGGACCGCAATTGGAAAGAAAAGTGGAAACACTTACGTGAGAGGAATTCCAGACTCGGTGTTGATAGCGCTACACCAGGCGTTCGAGTCGACGGCCGACATTGGGCTGACGAGCGACTGAGAAGGACATGTAAATTTAATGATGGGGAAGCCGTCGTGACACGCGGTGACATAAATCACATGATGTCACATTGTTCGGTCAAATTTCAACCTGACCCGTCCGGCCTACCGTACACGGTGTCCCAAACACATTATCGAGGAAAAAATTTCGTTTGCGAGGTCACGGGTCACGTCTCCTATCGAATCGATTGAAATGGTACAGTATTATGCCTTTCATACATACAATACGTACAATACAAGTATTTTACATTGTATTATATGTATAATACCAAAGCGAGCTGTATAATATGTATAGTACACATAGCACAAAACTCAAATCACATGTGTTTACTGAGTCTTTAGTAATATTCTCAGAACAAGAGAGGATTACTGACAAAAACCCCAATTGGTACACATTAACAACTTGTATTACTTTCAAGTTCTACAAGTGGATTTTCAATAGAGCTATGGGAGTTTTGTTCCTTGAAAAGTAGACTTGAATAGATCTGAGCTTCAAAAGCCTGGTATAAAATTGTGTTTATGGTGCCCAATTTGAGTACACATGAATCATCTATTCAGGTGTTGGCGAGTCACAATTGTCAGTAAAATGAAAATATTATGAGAGTGAGACAAGATCAAGACCTACTTTCCTGATCAAAATTTGCTTTTCAAGTGACAACCCAACTTTCAGTATGTATTGATGATCTATACATTACTATTTATTACAAGGTTTTTTCAGTATCTCACAAAATACTTATCATTAGTGTGTCTGTAATGAGAAATGTGATGACCCTGCTCAGAAAAGTGAAAATATGGGCTAAAACAAAAAGAAGTTATAGGTATCAGACCATATCTGTAAGGCAGTTGTTTTTATTTAGTGAGAGATTAAGTAGTTTTCCTTCATTATATCTGTAGCTCCACTTTTTGGAATATCTGTGTTGCAGATGTGGTCTATTGAGGTGTCAGAAAAATAGCCATTCTGATATTGGGACCCAGTGGGCTATTTAAAATGGGTCATTTAAAGTAGGTTCCTGACCCCTGCATCCGAGCTATAATGTTGCAGCATGTTCACCGGACGAACAGCTACCTGCTACTATGCATTCTTAAAAAAAAAGGGTCATTTCTAAGCTAAATAAAATGTTACAGTCCTCGGATGAGCCCTATGGCGACTTGCTCCATAAATTCAGTTGTATTCGAGATTTCCTATGCACTCAGTCCTCAGTTTGGCATACACAACATAAAAAACTCACAAAGATATGCTGACCCATAAGAGTCGGTAAAAGTCAATTCTTTGGATGTAGTACACTCGGTTGAACAGAAGAATGTCGGCAACAATGGTAGACGTAGCTGTTATTACCCAAATAGAGGTCAATGACATCGAACCATTTGAGTGGCGTGGAAGACTTTCCCAAATATGCTAGATGAGACGGCCCCATTTCCCAATCAATCAAAGGTAATATGAACTTCAAAATTTGGTTTTTCGCCGCAGCGTCGGTCAAATTTTTCCTAGAAAACACCTAAACAAAAACAACACAGCCACCTGCACGAGTTGGCTTAGATAATGAGAAGATTGATGTGGAGTTTGAAAATTAAAGTCCACTCTATTCAATTTGCAATGCCGATAGTTTGCCGATGATAAGCTATCATATTATTAATACGGGGAGGTCATTCAATACGGGGGAGATCATTTCAATACGGGGGAGGTCGTTCTTGATGCGGGGGATAGCATTAGAATACGGGGGGAATTGATTTTTGCAGCATTTGGGACAGCATAGAGTAGTTGGGATTCCCTTGTTGATGTTCAGTTGGATGGTTGATTACTTAATTGATAGATGAATTTGTTACTGACTGTAGGAGAGAGAGGGAGAGAGAGAAAAAACAAAGGAGGGAAGTATATCATTGAATCAGTGTAACTTCTTTTTGTTGATAATAGTAGCCTCAAATCAAATTTTTTATCCTTTTTTTTTCCTGGGAACTATCGATAGAAGACACCACCGAGATCGCTCTTTTTCAGGGCCAAGGTTTTGTCAAACGAAGAGCTTTTCTTTTTCTATACTGTGTACTAACTACTTATACGGAACGATGATATATATGCCCGATTGGACTTGCTTTTTTTTTCAACTGGTGAAGAGAACTAATGATAACGACGCGTATATACAGATATTTATAAGTAAAGAAGAGTAAGTCAAAGTGTCTGGACGCGCGCCAGTTCCGATGACTCACTAGAGAATCTAAAAGGTTAGCAACATCATTGGCATAGTAAACCGCATTAAGTATTTCATTTTGTTGCTGCCGAGATTACGAACGGGTATGCAAGCTTTTCCTCTCTAAATGAAGAGTGAAGTAATAAAGGGGGTGGGTGAAGCTCCCTGTGGTTCGCAAAGTATTGTTTCTTGAGATTTCTAGATTCATAGAAAACTCCCCCTTTCGAGCAAGGTGTATTATCATGGAGGCTCTACTTTTAGACAAGTCGTAGATACTATGTAACATTTAACCAGGTCAAGACAGTGCTACCTCGTCCCAGGTTCATCCAACCATCTGTTCCGAGCCATTCCCGAAAAAAAAATGAATGAATAAGAGTGGTAGAGGGATATAGGAGCCCCGCTTTATACAAAAGATTCAAGAACCCGATCACGAACCGTACGAGTTCAATGGTTTGAATACTACCTGGGCAGCACCAGTAGTCACAGAGGTAATCAATGCCCACTAAACAAAAGACCAAGAGATGAAGTTGAAGTGGGCCATCGCTGCGCGTGGCAGATACGAGGCCAGGTTTTTGACTGCTGTGATGAAGCGGCCCGACTCTGAACGGAATCTTCCGTGTTTGAGCTCCAAATGGGGATGGCACACGGTTTCGACACAGCCACCTGCTGCGAGCTCAAGTTGAGTAAGGACGAGTCCTTCGTAAACTCCGGCCTCGTAACATATAACATTTACGGGAGAGAAAGTGACGGTGAGAGAAACAAATGCAGAAGTAGTTACTGAAGACGACTAACATCAAAAAATGTAGCTACGCAGAACGCGAGCTCAATGATGGGTTTGTAAATCGGTTGGAATAAGCTGAAGATAACTTTGGAGGTAGGTAGGTTACCATGTAGGCGACTACGAAGAATAAAGAGAAGAAAAGTGATCCCCCACTCTTGTGGAATATTGACTGGCAATCTCGCGTTTGATATCCCCAATATCATGGGTGATAGGGCGTAGGGGAGGGAGGTGAGATAGACCTTCATTTCTGGAGTTGATTGATATCAAAAGTCAGTTTTATAATAGAGATCTCAAACTCACCGAGCTGAAAAAGAAATTTTTTCGAAAGAAAGAAAAAATGAAAGAAAACTAGGTGAAAGGGGCGACGAGTAGTTTTTCCCTCTCTCTCTCCTTCTACACATTTCTTCATCCCGCTCAAGCTCCCAACGAAGCCCCAGTGGGCGTCGTAGAGCTCCAGTCGCTCTCCTTGGCCTTCTTTGCAAAGTCGGCATGAGATGAGCTCGTCGGTGAGTTCTTGCCGGAGTTCGTCGGGCTGCCACTGCCAGTAGCAGTAGACTTTTTAGACGTAGTAGGATTGGTACTGATGCCTAAGTAGAAACACGGAGAAGAAGGAAGACCAAAAAAAAAATGGTGATGTCAATATCAACGTTGACGAGAGTGGTAGCGGTCTTTGGCACTGAGACGTACCGCTTTTTTTAGACGACGTGGTCGAAGACTTGGGCAAGAGAGAAGTGGTGGACTCGCTCTTTCCAGACATTGGATTCGAGAGGTTGTGGTATTTGGAATAAGTGCTTAGAGTATGAAGAAATAAAAAGGAGTTGGGATATCCGGTATTCTTGAATTTGTATCAAACTTTAAAGTTAGTACTTACCTCCCAGCAACGTCTATAAACCGTTCTCAGGCTTTCTTCAAGAGGTCATCAAAAACACTTGATGATCAACTGGCCACTAATCACTAGTCACTACTACTTTTGCGCTCAAGTTCCGTTCATGACGCATAATAAAGTCGGAAGAGTGACAAGTACGAGGCAAGGCTTGGAACAGGCCCATCTGTTACCGGGTCAGGAAAGTCGATGCCTTCCGGTCGAAAGTGGTCCACCACATCGGTGTAATCTTAAACCGGGGTGAAAAGTGGGAGTGTGGGGTCACCACACGCGGATCATCCACTGTTATCGGGCCAAACTGAAGGAAGTTAAAGCCTTCCAGTCCAAACACGGCCACATCGGGTGTCGGTGTCGGACTCGGACTCTCCTGGCTAAAAAGTCTCATGTTAGAGCGAGACCTCCGGTAAACCTCCCAGCCTCGTATTCTCGTGCATCCAGACTGACGATACACCCGGGCTCAAAATGTACATAGTAGTTTCGTAGATTCGCTGTGTCTAATTTGCTGGATGACAATTACCACAAATGATCTGAAAGAACACATCAAGTTATTTGATTCTCCTACCATAATGGTCGTATTGACCAGCCTGAGGCTATAAAGTTGATCAGACAGAAGAAAAAGTTTGAGAATGAGGTTTCGATGACTGAAAAAAAATGATTCTGCATAGCTAATAGAAATCGACATCATCCCATTTTTATTTCTTACTCGTTTGGAATTCTTGGGTAGCAAGGTCTGTATCACTGTAAGGTATATCGCTGTCACTAACTAATGCACTTGCTCGTTAGTAGAATAATTCATATGAACGTGTGTAGTGATATTGTAGTTGAAATACTTACAGTGCCTAGTATGACTAGGATAGTGAAACACAAGACACTCCTTCTTTTGATACTGAACACAGTGGAAATGATTCAGTGATCGCGGTTTGGTATAACTAAACACTGAAGTTGATACATACAAGCTCCAGTACCTGTTCAGCATGAGGAACTGTACAATAATCGCTGAGATAGCATTCGAAAGTATGCACACTTGGGTGAACCTAAGCGTACCAGTAAGAGTTTAATATAAGTAATCTGGTTAATACAACAGCACCTCACCAATGTTCCGTTTGAATGAACGATTCGTTAGGGTTAAAGGGAGTTGGCAGGGTTGAGTAGGGTTTGAAAACTAGAGTTGGGACAGGGATGGGCCAGGGATTGGGCAGGGTTGGTGCAGGGATTGGCCAGAGTTGGTGCAGGGATTGGCCAGAGTTGGTGCAGGGATTGGCCAGAGTTGGTGCAGGGATTG
>ML179785.1:21670-34585 GCA_004369135.1 Dendrothele bispora CBS 962.96 | reverse complement strand
TTTGGAACAACGACAAATCATAATCGTCGGCAAACAAGAACGAAAAAAGTTCGCCGATGGTGCATTGGTTCTTTCCCAATCCAGGCATGTCTTTTGTCAGGCGTGTGGATCACGTGGACTGACCGTCGTGGTGCTACCACTACGTAATACTACTACTGAGTTTCAGACAAGAACCGTCGGAAAACTTGAGTCTTCTGTCTCTGATGCAATCGTCAGCAAACTTTTTGTCTTCTATTTCACTTAGTTCGGGTCTGGATCTGAACTGTGTGACCAACAAAAATTTTCCGGTCAGATTTTGCTTCAAAAATTGAAAATTCGCTCCGTACAACTACAGACTGCTCGGGAACCCAAGTCAATTCACCCAGAGTGACGTGGGCGGGATGATCAAGGTTTGTTTTGATTTTTGATTTCGGGCAAAGTCGAAAATTTAGCGTCAGACATCGCCCCCTACTACTAGAGCACATAGGACCTGGGTTCGAAAACGTGCTTAGGAAGCCATCCAATCTGCAGCACGCCTGGATTGGGAAAGAACCATCGGCGAACTTTTTTTTGCTTCTGTTTCACAATGGAAAAGCCACTTGCTGTGATTGATGCATATGTACATACATATGTTTGTAGGCAGCAGAAGAAAACAAGTTTGCCGACGGTTCTTCTGAATTGTCTGGGCTGGATTGAAACGAAAGAACCATCGGCGAACTTTCTTTTCTTCTGGCCCCCATTGATAATTATAAATCTATTATCTGCGAAACTCCTTCATGTACATATACAGTATACAGTATACCGGGCTTCCTGAAATAGTCACGGAGATCCATAACCGCAAGTCTGACTCACCTGTCATGACCAATTAACGGCATTACTAAAAAGCGATCATTGGGCGTGGTTACGCATCAATTAAAGGGTTTTAGCTCAATCTTCCCATTGTCAGCTAAAGTCCCCAAGGACGACTGGAACTTACAAGTCCACTGAGTGATCGGGCCTTGGCTCCTTACATCAAGTTGTGTCGTGGTCAAGTTGGTACTAAACCATTCCCACGGTGAATTTGAACTCGCACACCAAGTGCGGAATTTGAAAATTAACATAGCCACCCGCCGCGTCGGGTCCATACATTTTATTGTACTTACCGTATACTTTTTATTATTTATTCACCCGCTCGACATCTCTGTATCATGGCCGCTACCGATTTCAATGAAAATTTGATCTTGCCCGAACTCCAGAATGCTAGTAGCGAAAAGCTACTGTGTGCAGTGTAGCTGTTTTCATACTGTCTTACCTTTCCGGATTTTAATTCCGGACCTCTCTTCCTGTTAACACAACAAAAGCGAGCGGAGCGAGCTTCAAGGGGGGTGCAGGGGGAACGCCCTGCATAGCTCCACGCAGTGGGCCTAGCGGCGAGCGTTTGGGGGTCCGGGGGCGAAGCCCGCCCGCACAACAGTCTCTCAATATTCTACTAGTATAAGTAAATTAAACGTAGATTTTATTACAAGGGGTAGGCGGACTGTGAATATACTACATCGGGTCGAATTTTTTTTTTAGCCCCCAACCAACAGACCGACCGACCGTGCCGCTTATATAATCTTCCAAATATGGAAGTTTTGTCCGGGACTGATACAACTTTGGCCTCGACACTCATGCAAAAACTCTTCCGAATCACCATTCCCAAGTCAAGAAATATGTGTTCTACTCAAATATTGATTCATTCCATCTCTAATGCTGTAATTTCATACATTTTTCGGGGTGCTAAACCTCGCAACTTTCACACACCCAATTCCTCACCTTCCAAGTAAGACCAGCCACTCAAATTCTCTGTTCCATAGCAAGTAATCATGAAGAGATCATCTGGGTCATTTATAATCCAAGCACCATTTCAATTTGATCAATTGCTCTTTGTGTACAGGAGGGTATTGTGGCAGTGTCATGTACTATTGTATTTTAAGATATGCAAATGACAAGGATATGCAAATTCGCATTTTGCAAGTCCGTTGTTTCTGAGGCTCGACAAATTTTTGTAGGCAGTAATGGATAAGTCCAAGGCTGGCACAGCACCAGTTGAGTAGGAATTAAACAACGGGAAGGACTCTGCAATGCAATTTGCATATCGTTGTCGTTTGCATTTCTTAAAATACAATAGTACTGAAAGCATTCCGAATTTGAATCTGTACCATTTGTCGTGCTCAAAATGTGTCCGGAAGTGCCTAAGTTATGATTTGGTACATCTATACTTTCATATGTCAACAAAAACCATCAGAAAACCACGGGAAAAAATGACCCTAGCAATTTTTTTTTAGACCCCAGCGACTGACCGACCCGACCCGACCGGGTATAACGGATTCTCGGGCCGCCTACCCCTTGTTTTATTAGGCTCGTGACCATCCGCTTTCGAACTCCGCAGGCTTCGTTCAGAAGCGGCTGGGACTGTCATGAATCATCCTGGCTCTTCTCTTTGTTACCTTGTTTCCTGTCTGCATCATGTCTCCATGTTACCATATACTCCATCAGACATAGCTTCCATGATTGATGTAGCATCTTCCATCAGTCTCCTTGTACTTTCCTATCAGACAACTGCAGATCTATTCATCAGTACCTTGTTTCCATGGACTCTGTTCCCTTGTTCTCTGTTCCCTTGTTCTCTGTTCCCTTGTTCTTAGTAGTATATATACTCATGGCCATTGTAGATAGCTCCCCAGTCTGTTCACCTCCTGTCTCTACTGTTCAATCACTATCTAGCCCTTGCTTCCTCTTGTCCTTGTCCTTGTCCCTTGTTGTGTGACCTGAGTGGTTCTCAGCACTGGTTCCCAGCACCATGGAGTGATTGTTCTTGACATTTGAACAGACTCTATTACACTCACTTCACACATCCACCCTTTGGCCTTTGTCACCCTGGACCCCTTTGGCTTTTATCCACCCTGGACCCCTTGGCACTGCACATTATACTCTATTCACCCAGATTCACCTCTCATCTTTGACCTTGACCCAGTACCACCTTTCAGTAGGAAGACCTTGACAATCTGCCATTTGCAGTTGTAACCCAGTACCACCTTTCAGTAGGAAGAACCCAGAACCACCTTTCAGTAGGAAGACCCTTTGATCCCCTTGCCATCTTGTGCCCCAAGTACTTTCCAGTGGTGTCTATTTGCCACTTTCACCTTGTTCTTCACCCTTCAATTCTTGCCTTCCAACCACTGACACTCATTTATTCACCATGCCCACCCAAGTCACCCTATCCCTGTTCACCTTGGCCTTGTGTGCCCTGTACTCTTCCTGTGCTCCGGTGCAAGCACAGCCTAAAGAGGGGGTATTGTCATGAATCATCCTGGCTCTTCTCTTTGTTACCTTGTTTCCTGTCTGCATCATGTCTCCATGTTACCATATACTCCATCAGACATAGCTTCCATGATTGATGTAGCATCTTCCATCAGTCTCCTTGTACTTTCCTATCAGACAACTGCAGATCTATTCATCAGTACCTTGTTTCCATGGACTCTGTTCCCTTGTTCTCTGTTCCCTTGTTCTCTGTTCCCTTGTTCTTAGTAGTATATATACTCATGGCCATTGTAGATAGCTCCCCAGTCTGTTCACCTCCTGTCTCTACTGTTCAATCACTATCTAGCCCTTGCTTCCTCTTGTCCTTGTCCTTGTCCCTTGTTGTGTGACCTGAGTGGTTCTCAGCACTGGTTCCCAGCACCATGGAGTGATTGTTCTTGACAGGGACGAACCGTAAGTCACATAGCAGGGTCACAGAGCGTGACGCGGACTTAGTAGAATTCCACGTCAAGTCTGTGCACCAACTTTCTACGAATTGCTCGCATTTCCTCAAACCTCTTCAGTCCTTCGCCAAACCTTGTAACATACATTATATGAATGTAAGTAGCCATCTGCAATCCCCAAATCCATCATTCCGGCTCTTCTTCTGACTCAAACTCCATTTCTGACTCTCTGTCTTCAGCTTCTCCGCAATCATCCATATCAAGAGCAACGTCGGCCGCTGTAATCCGTTCCAGTGTAGGCTCCACCTCCTCTTCCATCAATTCATCAAGTTCTCCAGGTTCTTCTTCCTCGCAAAAGAGCACGTCGTCATCAATGGCCTCCTCTGTGGTCTCTGTATGGGCGATATAGTGTAAAAAAAATAAGCCGGACTCACCATATAGAAATAGTCTGGTAATTGGACTGAACAAAATTGGACTGAACTTTAAGCCGGACTCACCATATAGAAATAGTCTGGTAATTGGACTGAACTTTTAAGACCGGACTGACAGGATTATTGTCACATTGTGCAGCTTTGGACTGGATAGAACTTCCTTTCAAGGACTCAGATTTGGACTGAACTCATGTAAGACTTGGACTGAACTCATGTATGACTTGGACTGAACTCATGTATGACTCGGACTGAACTCATGTATGACTCGGACTGAACTCATGTATGACTTCCACAAGTCTGCAACTCGAAGTTTGGTGGCCAATCTGGAGTGTTGTATAGGTGTAGTTATAGACAGCAGTCTGTGAATTGGAAGCCAGTGGCTGATCTGGCTGAGACAGCCTGTAACACGTTGGTTGCAGCCTTATCTGGAGTGCTATATAGTTTTTGGGCGTAATTAAGATTCCGCTAGTCTGCCATGGTGCCGGCATTGCGGCAATATAAATATTTGTTTTGTATATAGCTTTTTTTCTTAAACATTTTTTTTTGCTATGGTCGCTACAGGTTCTTGCCAAAATGACAGCTGTGTACTCAAAGGCAACTGTACCTCCTTCAAGTCTCAACAAGGGGACGGAGTCCCTTTTTACGAGCAGAAATGCTTCTTTTGTGGATGTTCCGCACCGGAGCATGTCACCTCGGTGAATGTATTACCATTCAATTCGTTAAAACTCTATTGATAGGAGCTACGTTAACGCAGATCCCCAAAGGCAGCAGTGGCAGTGTGAGTCACCAACTGACATAACTTAGGCCATTTCTTTTCATCACGATTTACAGGATGGCACGACCAGACTCCTGCCTGTGAGTCACACCGCCAATCGACTAGCAAGATTCCAAGCTTCCTCAAAACAGCCAAAGACCGTCTCTCTGCGAGAGATAAGCTGAGGAAGCGGGCTGAGAGTACCACTGAAGCTGCTGACACTTTCAGTCCTACATAAGTTTGATCCCGCTGTCAAGGTAAGAGTTTACGACGTAGCAAAAGTCTATTTCTACTAAATCTTCTAATGTTTTCCAGACAAACGCTGAAGCTCTACAAATGCCTCACAGTCGCCCAGAAACCAAAAAGCGCAAAAACAAAAAGTCAACCGCTCCTTCTGCTGACCACGACAACTCTGGGGACGACCGAGTGACCAAAAAATCCAAGGCTGCCACCAACACTGCCTCCTCAAAGTTCACAGTTGTCCTTGTTGGTGATACCCCTGCAGTAGATGCTGGAAAGGCTACTATCCCAACAGTTTCCCAGTAAGATTGTTTCCTCATGGTTCTAGAGTTTCGTTCCTTATGTCGCATCTGTAGGGTCCAAAACAAGTTCGGTACCAACGAGGCTCAGTTCATTACCATCTCCCAAGATGACTCTGCTGAGGATATCAAAAAAGCGGTCATCGGAGCTTTTACTGCATCTGGATGCCCCTTTGCTGGAGACCCAGCAATCATACAGAACTTTACTTTCCTCTTCAGAAAATCGAACGGAAGAGGACATCAGAACACTTTGGCCTGCTCTACTATGTGACAATAATCCTGTCCGTGCGGTCTTGAAAGTTCAGTCCAATTTTGTTCAGTCGATATTCCCAGACTGTTTCTATATGGTGAGTCCGGCTTTAAAGTTCAGTCCAATTTTGTTCAGTCCATTACCAGACTCTTTCTATGTGGTGAGTCAGGCTTATTTTTTTTGAGACTCTATATCTCCCTCCCTTCTGAGATCACCGAGGAGTCTCATTAGATGACGACGTGCTCTTTTGCGAGGAAGAAGAACTTGGAGATACTTGATGACTTGATGGAAGAGGAGGTGGAGCCTACACTGGATACTGATTACAGCTTCTGTACGTTGCTCCATTGCATATTGATGATTGCGGAGAAGCTGAAGACAGATATGTTATAAGTGGTGTTTGAAGTCAGAAGAAGAGCCGGAATGATGGATTTGGGGATTGCAGATGGCTAGATTACGATTGATCTAGTGTATGTTACAGGGTTTGGCGAATCGGACTGAAGAGGTTTGAGGAAATGCGAGCAATTCGTGGAAAGTTGGTGCACAGACTTGACGTGGAATTCTACTAAGTCCGCGTCACGCTCTGTGACCCTGCTATGTGACTTACGGTTCGTCCCAGCCGCTTCTGAACGAAGCCTGCGGAGTTCGAAAGCGGATGGTCACGAGCCTAATAAAATCTACGTTTAATTTATACTAGTAGAATATTGAGAGACTGTTGTGCGGGCGGGGGCTTCGCCCCCCGGACCCCCAAACGCTCGCCGCTAGGCCCACTGCGTGGAGCTATGCAGGGCGTTCCCCCTGCACCCCCCTTGAAGCTCGCTCCGCTCGCTTTTGTTGTGTTAACAGGAAGAGAGGTCCGGAATTAAAATCCGGAAAGGTAAGACAGTACTCGTGGCCGCGAAAAGTGACGGTCCGGTATATTTTCTACCGTATCTAGGGATTGAGTACATATTTCTGCTTCAAACAAGTTGTAGAATGGATCTATGGATTAATTCTGAGTTTTTGGAGCCCAAAGTGAGACCCTCTGAAGTGACCACCTTCCATAATAGGCAATTTTCAAAAATGCGGTTTTTCCAACTCAACAACCAATTTTTTTCGGGGAAATCTGTTAGCTCCATCTGAAAGAGAAGCATCAAAAATGGGGGGGTAGGAACTTATCCCTTGTCACCAGCATTTTTTTTGAGACAGATATTTGAGAAAGAAAATGGCTAAAAATGGCCAAAAACCCCAAAATTGTCACTTTTTAGCCATTTTTAGCGATTTTCTTTATCAAATATCTCTCTCAAAAAAAATGCTATCGACAAGAGGTAAGTTCCTACCCCTCCATTTTTGATGCTTCTCTTCCAGATGGAGCTAACAGATTTCCCCGAAAAAAATTGGTTGTTGAGTTGGAAAAACCGCATTTTTGAAAATTGCCTATTATGGAAGGTGGTCACTTCGGAGGGTCTCACTTTGGGCTCCAAAAACTCAGAATTAATCCATAGATCCATTCTACAACTTGTTTGATGCACAAATATGTACTCAATCCCTAGATACAGTAGAAAATATACCGGACCATCACTTTTCGCGGCCACCAGTATGAAAACAGCTACACTGCACACAGTAGCTTTTCGCTACTAGCATTCTGGAGTTCGGGCAAGATCAAATTTTCATTGAAATCGGTAGCGGCCATGATACAGAGATGTCGAGCGGGTGAATAAATAATAAAAAGTATACGGTAAGTACAATAAAATGTATGGACCCGACGCGGCGGGTGGCTATGTTAATTTTCAAATTCCGCACTTGGTGTGCGAGTTCAAATTCACCGTGGGAATGGTTTAGTACCAACTTGACCACGACACAACTTGATGTAAGGAGCCAAGGCCCGATCACTCAGTAGGCCGGCTCAATTCTCACATCACTTCGCGTTTATCACTTCGTTTTGTATTACAAATAGGTATACTGTATCATTTCGTTCGATTCGCTTGTCACGCGTCACGCGACAACAGAAATTTGCGAAATTTCGGGCCTGTTCGCAGTCACGGTGGTCCAGGTACAAATTTTCTGGAACGACATTGTCACGCAAAACTTCCAAAAAAGGGTAACATTTCACGAATTTTGTGAAATTTTTCGCTCTGTCACGGCTCACGCTATGCTTTCGGCGAAAAAAATTTTTCGTTTCACTGGTCACGGTCACGCTGGGGTGGCGAATCGAATGAAATGATACAGTATGACTGGGGGGTATGGCCGCAAGCGGCGAGGGCCGAACCTTTTAGATAATTTATATGAGTGTAGTAAGAATTACTATTAGATATACTGACAAGCTGTAGACTCAGTAGCTACACATTAATTAAATAATATGTACATAAAGAATGGGACCATTAAGTAGAGGAAGACTCAAGTCTAGGTCTAGGAGCGCCGTGCACCTTATTCTCATTGTCGTCATCATCGAGAAAGACATCTCCCCACTTGGACAATATGAGGAAGTAGTGAAAGATGTGACAGTGAGTTGAGAGGGAGCAGTAGAGGAAGCATGTAATCTACAGATGTCATTATCATTGTTGTTGTCATTATCATAGGCATTGTCATGGGGACGATCATTGGGTGTTTGTGAAGGAAGGGGAAGAGCGTGAGATATAAGCCCGCGGAGTGGGGCCGACATGAGAACCTGTATTTGACAAGTTAGTCATGGTAAAGGGAGATCAATTGAATTGAGACACACCGCAGAAGAGCCAGAAGATGTTGACAGTGAGGACTGAGAGTCAGAGCCTGTATTGATAAAAGCCTGTCACTGCAAGCTCAGCTCAATACCATTCGAAGTATTAGAGAGGTTGCGCAAGCCAACCATTTGCCACGTGCGGCTTATTAAGCGTGTGCTGGCAGCTGCGTCTCATTTGCGTGCAAGCCAACCACAGCTATAAATAATTATAATAGAGAACATCGAGGTTCTGGAAGACGTGCATAGTGACAATAATGATGATTAGATACATTATTCTGACTATATAGAGCTGTCAATAATTAAATGGCCGCATTGTCAACCATTTGCACCAATCCTGCCATGCTGTCCAGTGGAGGTGAGCGGGCATTTCTATGCTGTTGAACATCACCCCAGCTGTCATCAGAGTCTTCATCCACTGCATCCGAGTCAGCTTGGTCTGGGTTTTCTTCATCTACCATCTCCGCTTCTTCTTTATCAGCTTCCTGGTCAGAGTGGGTCGGATTTTCATCTTCGGGGAAAGAGCTTGGAGGACTGCCGTTTTTGCAATCCCAGGTTAGACTGGGAGAGCGGCGCCGAGGTATAGCGGGTCCATTTTTTGGCGTTGGGCTCTAGCAGGCTCGGACTAGATGCTTTTGACTTTTTGAAAGAATTGAGATGCTTGGAACGGCGCGGAGCATTAGAAATTGAGGGATTAGATTTGTGGGTCTTCTGATCCGGTTTAGAACGAGAATAGAGTCACGATGGTGGTTAAAGGAGTGGAAGAGAGACTTGGTTGGCTTGCGCACACAGATGTGACGCAGCTGCCAGCGCACGCTTAATAAGCCGCACGTGGCAAATGGTTGGCTCGCGCAACCTCTCTATTAAAGAATGGTATTGTGCATGTTAGTAATTGGGGTCATGTCTAGCAGAGCATCGGAAGATGATTTGAAAGCATTGGTTGGGTGGATTTAAGAGTTCCAAGAACCAAACATGAAGTATAGAGTGGTAGAGGGTGCAGAGTGGTGAGCAGTTAATCATCGTTCAGAAAGATGATGAGCCAGTCTCAACACGTGTCGACCGGACTTCAAGAGAGGTGGATATATTTGGTAGTCGTGGGAATGGGTTGGAACCAACATGCACCTAGACACACAACACGTGTCGTGGATATATTTAGAAGGAGGTGGATATATTTGGTAGTCGTGGGAATGGGTTGGAACCAACACGCACCCAGACATTCTTGTAAGGAGCCAAACCTAAAGGTTCGGCAATTAGAAGTCCGACATGGTGGGAAGAGTCGGCGGACTGTAATGATATCCATAGTACTCTTTTTCCTAACTTCTAAGTATGTAGTACGAACTGCAGTCAGCATGGTCCGTTATTTCCTTTTTCTTTTTTAACATACATAGTACTCAATTCTGGCTAAGGCCTCTCCGATGGACATCCTGGCAGCTGCTGCCATAAGCCAGGAACAAGTAGCCTCTCCTTATACTTACACCTGTCCGACAAGGTGACGACACTAGAAACGGCAGCGGCTCTCCGATTTCTGGCATCAGGCTGCTCAAGATTCCGGAAGTAAACAATAGTAGTGAAGAAAGGTCCAGGAGCTCACTCTGTATCTGGGGCACGGACATGTCAGATTTTCTCGCTTAAAAGCATTCCCAGGCTCAGATGTGACCATGTAACATCCGCCCAAAACCAACAAAACTCAGGTACCAACAGTGAAGAACAATATAATTACATGTCACATCACCATCATGGGTGAAAAAATGCATTCCGAACACCCTGTACTACGTGTCAGTCAATTTCCTGCCGTGTCGGACTTCTAATATACCTATTTGTAATACAAAACGAAGTGATAAACGCGAAGTGATGTGAGAATTGAGCCGGCCTAGTGGACTTGTAAGTTCCAGTCGTCCTTGGAAGATTGAGCTAAAACCCTTTAATTGATGCGTAACCACGCCCAATGATCGCTTTTTAGTAATGCCGTTAATTGGTCATGACAGGTGAGTCAGACTTGCGGTTATGGATCTCCGTGACTATTTCAGGAAGCCCGGTATACTGTATACTGTATATGTACATGAAGGAGTTTCGACCAGATAATAGATTTATAATTATCAATGGGGGCCAGAAGAAAAGGATTATTCTATCCAGCAACCCCTATGACACAATCAACCCCAGCATCAACCGGGTTGCTTATTTAGCAACCCCCAAACTTTCTCGCCGTCAGGCCGGCCTCGTGGTCGGCGACGCCGAGTGTTCATCACCAAATGGTGTCACTTCCGCTCCATTCGGCTCATTGTCTCCCGCCGTTTTTTTATCCTTAATTCCACCAGCGCGGCGTCATTCTCATTCATGGAGATGTAATTGAATCTCACAGAAAATTTTCGTTTCACCTATTGCGGCCAGTCATACAGACATGGCAACGTGCACAAACTTTTATAAGTTTTTTCCGAGTGTTTGAATTTCCGCCCAGTTGTCACCAGATTTGGCCATACGAGTTTCTCATTGGGCTTGATCAGAGATCTGTGAGCAACAAGAAATGCCTAGCTGTCTAGATATTATCCATGAGATTGTATTTCCCTCACAAAAACAGTACATGCATGTACTACTGTATCATTTCGTTCAATTCGTCGGTCACACGTCACACTCGATTTTCGCAAACACCGCCGATAATTTTTTCTCGATTTTTCCGGTTTTTGGGGATTTCTCGGAAAAATAAAAAAGTCACGTGGGTGACGAATTGAACGAAATGGTACAGTACTCTTTAATAATGTGTCTCTACTTAGCCCATAGAAGTTGAGAGCTTTGAATATCAAAAAGAGCATGTAATCGAGCATACTGTACATTTGAGACTACTAGACAAAAAAGTCCTCTATAGTTTTACTTTACCAATCACTGAACTCCCAGAACTTAGAAGGAGCGGAAGGTAAGTACTTGGTAAGTACTGACAATTATGAAAGTTGTATTACCGCATCTAAGTCAACTGTCACGGTAGCAATGAAGTGAGTCATCGTTTTCGGTACTAAGATTTTGTCAACATGCTAGATAATACAACATTTGTCAAGAGTTGAACCTGAGCACTGATAAATTCATTGGACTCCCGCCGAAAATTGCATAGATTTCAGAGTATTTTTCATTGTCAATGCTGGCATCTCTCTTCTGAGAGAAGAGGTTAGTTCACTGAATTCATGATGAAATTAATCAATTCTGAGGTCTGCCGGCTGCAAAGCCTCCCAAGTTTTTCTCATGCTCCACTGGGATATAGCATAAACAGGCCTCTTAGAGATTTTGCTATTCGGTCTGATTTCTTTTTCGCTTTCCTTGTCACTGTGACTATTCTTGAGCCTCAAATGGCTGAGATATTCAATCACACTGAAATCAAACAACAGGGTAACTATCATATAAAGTGATTACGATTTCTTACATGTCATTCTCTGCAAGGGTGTCCGCTCCGAAAAATTTATGACCAGGGGTCGGAAAAAATTTTAAGGACCTAGTGGCTCGAACCTACCTACCTGGGTGTGGGAATATTACCTAATTTGGAAATAGTTTGTCATCAGTTCATCGTCCTTTTTGTCCTTTGACAATTCATACACACCCGTTCTTGAAGTTTTCTATATGACTTGACTTAAAGAGATCAGAATTGGGGTTCTCTGAACAGGTATGAAGGTTTAGGTTACTGTCAAGTACAGTTCACCAATTTGAATTTTTGAACTGGAGACAAATAAATCACTTTTTATTAGACCTGGTCTGTTTGCCTGGCTCAAGTCCATGAAATGCAGTGAAACTACATTCTAAGATACTATTCTACTCATAAATCATTGAAGAACCGTATTTCACACTGGGAGGAGCATACCTGACCTCAAATCTAAGGGGGTCAAAAAAAAATTTAAGGGGTTTGACTGCTGAACCTACCTACCTACCTCCGGTCCCGGATATCCCGGGCCGGGCACCCTTGATTCTCTGTATCACCTCATTCTGTCTCTCCTCTCGCGTCCTGGTCTAAATCCAACCTCCTCACATTTGGACCTTGGTTGGGACATTTTCTCCACATCATTCAACTTACTGACAGGCTGCCTTTGTGTGCCAGGGCTTTCCATAAAGATAAGTATTCCCAACATTTCATCATCTCACTATTGGGCTTTTATTTTCGGCATTCTAGTGTCTCGCCTTTGTGCATACCATGGTATACCCGCCCTTCACCTGCCCTTTCCCATTTTTCTGGTTCTACCTAACAAGTTACGAATAGCTTAGTTGCCTTGAAAGAGATGATGAATCGGAGTACTGGTACGTTACCATATATTGAAATTCATTCTATACATCACGGACTCACATGGATGAGTAAAAATAAAGTGAGCAATATGTGGTATGTATTCATCCACGGTTTTTGGAGGTTATTTATTTCTGCTCTGTTATAGGCCAATATGGAAATGGGAATGTCCTAGTCTTGTCATGCCTTCCTTTTTCGATGCATATATTCACCCACAACGTGCATAGAGGCATATAATAACACACGACACACAGATAGTTAGGATAGGCAGATAGGATAAATGTATGCAATTA